>CANXYI010371219.1:0-11031 GCA_948208565.1 Hura crepitans | reverse complement strand
GGTTGAGTAATACCATAATTCAAGTTTTGTAATGTTCTATAAAAAGAAACTAATTTTCAAACTCTATGTAAATTCCGTATATAAAATTTAAATTGATATCCTTGTTTATAGAAATATAACTGGTCCTGATTCGTGCATTTTACATATTTTATATTATAAATTTTTAATAAAAATAAAATTAATTTATAGAAAATTTTTAAATATCTAATATTTAATTGTTGTATGTAGAGACCGCAGATTTAGAACAAAATGAGAGGGCACTAAAAATTTGAAAAATGAAACTGTAATTTTTTTTTTAAAAAAGCTAATTTATGAAAACTTTTTAAAAAATAAAAATTAGTTAGTTGAATATCAATTTTATACACGTGACTGAACAGTTCCACTTCATGCAAAAATAAAAAATTTTCTTTCATCAATGAGGTAAGGTATGTAGACCCCACATATAAGAGTTCCTGAAATATATTTTGACTTTAAATTATTATATGGAAAGATGAAACCTTTCTGTGTTCTAAATTTTTGCAGCAGAAAATTGACCACCTCTCGTCAACAACCTTACCAGTAAACCCTAACGTTCAGCAAATATGCAAACCACTGTCTGCTTGTATTCAAAATTTTGGATTTGATTTCCTAAACCCAAAAATTCAAGACAGATGCTAATTATTTCCCAAACTTTTATATATTGTTCCATTATAATTATCAAAATTAATCGAAATCAACTCTACATATATTGATTGATTGATTAACTGAATGGGAAAACTTTTCGATTAGATTCTACCAAATGATTTTATTTCAAGGTTTACAGTCACATTTAATTTACATGAAAATCTATCATTAATTGATATTTAAATAAAAACACAAATAAGTTCTAGGCAACACAAACTGCTTTACAGTATTAAATATCCGGCTGTCATTAATAAATATAGACTTATAAATGTAAATGAAAAAATGTTTTGACTTGTAGGCAACATTTTGTCTATGGAACAAGAAAATTTTTTAAAAAAAAAGGATAGCATTTTTTTTATTAAAAAAAAGATTGTCCACACAATATCAGATGATTGAATATATAAATATCTAACTTATGGAAATGGATTTACTGATTTTTGACAAAAATAAAAAAAATGAAAAAGGAATGGGAGTCATATAATTGAATGAGAGTAAAGACAATAAAGTCTTGATTAATAAATTATTTCCATAATTGAAAGACGTTGTTTAAAAGTAAAACATTAATAGAAAATGCAACTGACTTAGTCTCCACACTCTTAATTGCAAGGCTAAGGTACAATATATTATGTGAATTCAAAATAAAATAAAATAAAGTCTCAGTCTTCTTAGCCTTGACTGAAAGGCTGGCCAAAAACCCCACATGCCCAAAATCTTCTACATGTTATGCATTTAGGACAAAATTTCGAGTTGCCACAGTAATATCAAACTTGTTAAATTACATACCGTTTAAATTAAATTTAACGATCAAAATTTAGTTATCGGTTATATATTACTGTAATATATACATAATATATATCTAAGCTTACTTCAAAAATAAAAATGAAAAATAAATAATGGGTAAATTTTAGATTTGTGAGAAGAAGATGAACCTTTAGCCAAATCCAAAACGAGTCAGAAAATAAAGAGAGGACCCTACATGCATATGGCAATATCCGTGCAGCCTAATACAATCAAATCTTCAATCCTGTCAAGTCAAACCCACAGGGCAAGAAGGTACTGGGCCTCGTTGACTTTTTTGACAACCTTATAATTTTGTGCCAAATTAATTGTTGTAGTTCCAAGCAAAAGCACCATCTCAGAGATTGTCTCCCTTGTGTACATCTTCATCTTCCCCACATGTACATACCATAAACAGAGAGATTGAGATTGGACATGGTTTCTCAAAGTCAATCACTATGTACTATTTTGTTACCATTTTATTAAGGGAAATGGTCAACCATAATGACATATATAGGTCTAGTTCACATCTTAAAACTTTGATATCCAAATTAATGGATAATATTCATAGTTTAGATTCTAATGTTCTTTTTAATTCTAACTGTGATAGTTGGAGCCACTTTATTTTGCTTCAAAATAAGGTAAATTATCTTGAACCTAATCATACTAGTACACTGTTTCACCGGAAATTCTTTCCACTTTTATTAGAGTCAAGCTGACCTATCCAGGATTAAGCTCTGAAATTATGAATTCTTATTATATTCCTTAAATATTAGATGTCCTTCATTGTAATAAAAAAAAAAAAAGAAAATTCAACATCAGGTACTAAGAAATAATGGAAGGCAATAGTACATGGGGAGATAGTAATATCTCACGACATTAGTGTAGCATCTGCATAAATTTATTTTTATTTGCATTAACGTACCTAAGAATGGTCTATCTCTCCACAAATAGACCAAACAAATCAGGACGCATAAGATATCTTAGATTTTATTTCTATCTCATTTGTTTTATATAATTATACATGTCTCTTTAATGATTAAAAAGAATAAAGCGCTCACTTTTGAAATTTAAGATAAAATACTAACTTTCAAAATTTAAGAATCTTTTTAATGATAAAAAATAAAGCATTCACTTTAAATTTTAAAAATATTTAATATTCAGAATTTGAATTCAAAATTTAATACTTAAAGAATTCAATCTCCTCGTTCTCTTATTTATTGTACATCTTCATATGTATGAGTTTATACTATTTATTTTACTTTTTCATTCTATAAATAATATCTTGAAACAAACAGGATCAACATAATAAAAGATAACATTAAAAAATGTAATTAATTAGTTATTAGAAATTTCTCATTAGGCAAACGATTGAAAGTTTAATTATTTTTTTAGTTAATCAAGAATCTGATTTTTATCCCACCTTCAAATAATGATGTAATTATTAAGAAAAAAAATGTAATGGAGCAATTAAGTAAAGAGAAACGTAAAAGGCTGATTTACAACTAAAGTAACAAACAAGTGTTTGTTCCCAACAACAAAAATAAGGAATCCAATTGAAAAAAAAGAAAGAAAAGCCAATGATCAGAAAGATCCATATTGGGATTGATGAAAAGTACAGAAGAAACAGCTCATTTCTTTTGTTCATTATAGACAATTTCAGATGCTGCTGTTTGCATGAATGAAACCGAAAATCCGTTGAACCGAACTAGCTATATCTTCTGCTGTGAATCTAGATTCGCTCCCAATCTGCAAACAACCACATTTCGGTAATTTTTATCTTTCAAGCGAAGCTACATTGGCTCAGGCAAGTATTTTCTTAATAAAATTACTGAAAACGCGAAATTTTACGCTTAAAATACAAAGATTTCTCACGTAATCAAGTGAAGAAGAAAGAAAGAAAATTGTGTACCTTGACGTTGAAGGAGTAGAGCACAGTTTGTTCAATGGCGGTAATGTTGGTGTGGAGGATATTAAGCTGCAAATCTTCAAGAGCTGCAATGGTTTTGATGAGCTGACCAGGCCTTATGCTAGAAAGGATCTTGATCATGGCATCAAACCCTAAAACCTTAACCTCAACATCTGCTAAACATGATTTGCTTTCAGCAGTTTCTTCACGAAGACTGGTTTCGAAATCCATGAGCTTGGTTTGGTCATTATTAGCAAGTGGTAATTGAGGAAAAAATGGCGGCTGCGGCTGCTGAATTGCCATAGATGAATCTCCCATTTGTCGTGAAGCAGCTTCTCCGTAGATTCTTCTACGTTTTTGTGACTCTAAGCATTGAAGAAGCTGCTCTAATTCTCTCACAAACTCTATAGCTCCACCGATTATCGAAGCTTGATCTCCCTAAACAAATCAAGGTTTAGTTCTTTGATTAACTTTAATTGGATTAAAACTAAAGGAAATGGAGATTTTGATTGAAAAAATTGGATACCCTTTGCACATAAGAGCCAGGCATGAGAGACCTCAGAACTCGAAGGTGTTCATTCATTTGCTTCCTTCTGTTTCTTTCTACAGCAATATGAGTCATTCTTTGGCTCTCAACCTCTTCACTTGTCTTGATAGTTCTTCGCCTTTTTCTCTTGTTCTTCACTTCAGGCATAGGATTGTTGCTCTTGTTTTGAAGATCTTGATCTCCAACACATTGAAGTTGCGCTGATGTATTATCAGAAACCCTAGCTTCTTCTTCCTCTCTAACAATAATACCTTTCTCCTCATTTTCTCCGCCGAGTTGAGGCGCCATTAGAGACTGTTCTTGATGACCTCTCCTGGCATTCAACACGGGAAATTTCAAGAAATGAACTGGGTCAATCCCAGTTTCTTGCTCAGATAGCATGGTTTGATTTAAGCCCAATTTAGGCCCAAAATCTGCAAATTGCATAACATCTGCAAAGCTCAATTTATCAAGAGAAGTAGAAGTGCAAAACCCAGATGATATCTGTTGGTGAGGATTGGGAATGTTGAGCATGTAACCAACGGTTCCACTGTTGTTGTTATCACCAGAAGTTTCATGTTCTTGTGCAGTTTGAGGTTGTTGGTGATGATGGTGATATAGAGAGTAGTCTAAACCAGTAAAGGTTGCCTGCAACAAGGTGAGCTCATAATCAGAGTAACATAACATGGTGTATGATAAAATGATTTATCAGGAAAACCATATAATCAAAAGCAGCAATGATGAGAAAATAAGTTTTTGAGTTATAGATGGTACCGAGTAGTTCTCTTCTTTTTCCATTGCTCTATATATAAACACACACACCGATGACTTTAATCAACAACCCTAAAGACACATCTCAATTTCATGCAAGGACAAGCCTTAGTGAAATTTCCAATTGGGTCCTCCTGCAAAAATTTAATAGTACTTGTTAATTTAAAGAAAGTAACTTCAGAAAAGAAAAAAAGGTAAAGTATTGTAATGAGACTTCGATTTAAATGATAATTACCAAAATTTTATTCAAAGTTAAATTTAATGTGAGATTAAACATACAAGCGTATGTAATTAAAATAGAGATCAATGCTATTTAGTTCAAATAATTCGGTAATTATTTTTCTTTAACAACATCTCAATTCAAGTGTTATCTATAGAGAAAAGAAATATTAAGAGAGCACTACTCTTATAATAGATCTCAAATCATATTATAAAAGCTCAATAAAACAAAATAGAAAAGTTGCATAAAAATTAGAGAAAAAAACAAAAGGGATACTAGATCTTAGTAGACTCTTATTAATAGAGAAAATGATTGGATAAAAAAAATTGCCCATATGGTGAGCGGACCCAAGCTTAATTAAAAAAAAAAAAGAAGGAAGAAGTCGCATGAAAATTAGAGAAAAAAACAGAAATAGGTACAAGACCAAAGTGAAGAAAGGACAAACGAGAAATAATAAGACAAAGGAGGAAACGAAGGGAGATTAAGAAACGAGAAGAAGCATAGGGTACCACCATTGAAGAAGATGATTAAATTATATGAAATATGAAGGGAAAAGTTTTGGATTGGGGGTGGTGGGGTTTATCTTTTTATACAAGAGATTTTGATTTTGATGGGTCCAAAATTGCCTGAAAGAGCTGGCTTTGACTTGGAGAGTAGAGGGAGAGAGGACTCTTGGGGATTAATGTACATGTTATGCATATTCACCTCCCATAATTTAAGTCACAGGCAGACAACGGTCTCTGCCGACGCTCTTAACCACCGCTTTTCATGATCCTAATTAAAGATGTTAACTCTGCTTCACTTTCAAACTCTTTATTTTAGATTTTTGTTATCTCCACTTTCAGCTTCTTTTTTGCATCCATGTGATGCGACTCTTCCTCCTCTAATTCTTCTTCTTAACTCCTAGAAATTAGCCTTCCCTTTTTCTCAAATATATATATATGAAGTATACTGAAAAATTTTGTTTGAAATCAAGCATAATTAAAAAGATCCCAAATAAAATATAAAACCTGATTTGAATTGAAATTAATCAAACAGTTCACTCACGGGCTCTGACTTTGCCCATATCATCCTAAAAAAATACATAAAACGATGGCCTCACTATTACTGACATTGATGAAGATCGTAACTCCTCAGAATAAACATTGACAAGCCAACTAAATGTAACAGAGCAATACAGTCCAATGAACCAGGCCTTGGTTCCAGGTCGCAGCCGTGCAATATCCAACTTCTAGTGCCTCAAACATATGCCACTTTCTCCTCTGGCTTAAAAGCACCAAGCAACCCCTATTTCGGAGAGAATACCATTCAAAAATTCACTACGACCGCAATCATGTGGTATACTCGAAGGGCTGAGGAGGTTGAGGTTCCTCATCAACCGCCATTGCTGATGCAGCACTCTGTTGTCCAGTAGTAGAGCCACCCGCAGCTGATACTGTGGATGAAGGTGCATCCGTGAGAGAGAGAACCTCTGGTTCATTTGGTTTCAAGTCTTTCAGGAGTACAAACCCTGAAGGTGCTAGCTTCACTGGAGCATATCTGCTATCTTCCATAAACTTGATATATTTCTCTTGGGCAGGAACAACTCTTGCTGGATTGGTCAAAATATCAAAAGACGGTTCAGGCTCTGCTTTCTTCTCGGGTTGGCCATCAACCTATTAACAGATGAAAGCAACAATAAGTGAACGCATCACTGAACCATCCTCTGATAAATAATCTAGAGTGAATCAAAACCAATAAACCCGGAGGTAAAAAGGAGGGGGGGGTACATATCTTACCCAAAATGACGACAAAACAGCAATCTAAAAAAGGTTTAAATTTACCTGCATGGAATCCCCATCTTTCTCACTGGATGACTTCTCTTTTCCAGCATTTGTTGCAGTTATCTTTTCGGCATCTGCTTTCCGATCGGCTTCTTTCTTTGCCCGAGCTTTGGCCTTTGCCGAGGTAGACAGAACAGCAGTTGGAAGTTTCGCAGCAGATGTAGTGGTGGGCACAGTGGTTGGCTTTGGATACTCAAACAGAGAAGGTTTTGCATTTGATATGAACTCAAATTTTGGGACTTTTAAGTCATAGTTCAGACCAATAAAAGCTGTAGGTGAGAATGATAAGCTTATGAAATAAATGAGAGGATACCAATACCAAAACTGGCTAAAAACAGCGAGTCCAACAACTGCAGTGACTTTGTCATGTTTTGTCTTGGACAGCAATCTTATTGTCACATTCCTTCCACCAGCATCAAGTAATCCAGATGCAAGAATTGCACCCATCTTGCTCATGGTATCTTCATGCTTATCAAGAATTATCTTTTCCAGTTGTCGCCTAAAAAAGGAGGCGTGAGAAATAACATTAGCTTTTTCCAACTGAAGGGAGTGGTAAAATGCACTAGATATTTTTGAGTAAAACGACATAAAAGAAAATCAAAAGCATAATGCAATACCTGAATGTTCCAACACGAGCATCACTAGCCTCATTCATCTGCACCATGACCATAGCCATGGCAATAAGGGCACCTTGACGAACAAAATCAACAACATCTGATGTCAAAGGTTCAAGCAATAATATAGCCTCACTCAAGCCAGTGCCTGCACAAGAAATGCCCACTGCAAGAGCTGCACCATATCGTACATGTGGGTTGTAGGACTCAGACAGCAAGGATACTATTCGAGGAGTCTGCAGCAGCATGTGCAATGAGATTACACATTGTAACCCCAAAAATATTAAGCAGAAAATGTAAAACAGAGAGGAGCAAGTGGTAAAAAAAATGTAGAAATGACCGAGAATAGACCAAGATTTCTGAAATTAAGCTATAAGTGATATTATGCAAATAATTTAACAATGCAAAATCATAAGAGAACAAGAATGGCAAACAAAGAAGCATGGACCATCATAAGAAACTGGAAGAGACAAAAGCCTACTTGTTCTGGATCAGAGTACAGGACAAATCCAAGTGCAAGAACAGCAGTTCTCCTGACATCATCACTCACGTCTGATACAGCAAAATGAAGGAGCTGGCGGATAGCCTTGTTGTTTGCTGTTCCTCTGTAGGCCAATGCCAAAGCATACATGCCACCATAACGAAGTATAGGATCCTGATCACGAGTCATCTGCTCAATTAGTGTGTCTGCTTCTTCTTCTCTTCCATAAACTGTGAGGGCTATCCCCAATGCCAATCCCCTGCAGCATATGACCACATTATAACAAGCGAAGAGCAGAGCCGAAGGTTCAGCCTGGTACACAGGGTATGAGACTCAAATTTACCTAATGATCTTCTCATGTTGTGTCTCATGAGCATAAGTAAGCATCTCCTGTGCTTTCTCACTTGCAGTTCCAACCATTAACAAACCCATACTGATACCAGCAGCTTCACCAGCAACAGCACTATCAGTGTACAAAGCACTTTTGATATCATCATAGATATCTTCATCTGCAGTTCCTAAAGCAGCCAAACCAAGACCTAAGCATGCACCATGTTGAATAACCTGCAAAAAGCAGCCCAGTATGAATTTCAGAAACATCTTAAAAAATCTTGGTTTAAAATGAAATATAGGACTTTCAGAAATTAAGCACACCTCTACATTAGTGCTGCGCAGGCTATCACGAAGGAATTGTTTTATGCCCTCACCATGGTTAGCATGAATGAGACCCAGGGCATAAAGAGCTCCCCCTTCTGAATATGGACTCCCTCCACCACCCGATCCACCCTGGGGCAAATAAGGTCTCATTAGTGACCTTCCCTGTTGCAGATGCCCTCTGTGGATAACACCAAGCCCTGCAGTAGCACTAAATTTGGCCCAATTTGTGGCCCTGCTCAACCAATCCTGGTAACCAATATGAGCCAAAACAAATAAGAATAACAAAAGCAAATATAAACAAAAGGTTGAAACAAATAATCCAGATCCATTACATACCAGATTCTCCCTGAGAAATGTATCCACAGTAGTTCCAGCATGCATAATTGCATTGGCATAAATAGTAGCGCTATGGCAAACACTATTTCTCATCTCAACAGACTGCTTGATTGTCTTCAGAATAAGTAGATCTGATCTGTAAGCAAAACAGAACAATTAGTACAATACTTTTTCACTTCTTAAAGTGAAACAACTGTTGAGTAGTTTGAAAATGTGTAGACAGAGTTTCCAGATTTAAACGAGTAATTGTTGATGTAGAAACATGTGCCTCACTTGTTATGACTGTATAGAAATTGTAGAGTCAACTGTATTGATGTCTCTCCAGACAAAATTCCCTTGATTTTTGTCAGCCTCTCAGCATATATGGCTTCACTTGGATCTGTTTCATGAACAACCCCACTTGAGGCTGAAGTTCCATCTGTCATTCGAACATCCTCTGAAGCAGCAGAATTTTCATTTTGTGCAGGATCTGCATCACTAGATTTTGGCTGCACTGCCTCCGAAGATTGAGCCTTCGGAGCTGAAAGGCGATCCCTAACATTTAACAGAAAAGCTTGATGCTCATTCTCAACAAGATCAAAAGCAATTTGAAATGCAAGCAATGAATCTTCCTTGTTTTGAGAACGAAGAAGCTTTTCCAATATGCTTGCTACACCCTCAGGATCATCCAAGAACATGAGACATTGACAAATGCTCAGATAATCAGGAGAAGGCAGTTGCTGATATACATCAACAAGAAGACGGAGAACCTGTAGAAAAGCCAAAAAGTGATCAGTTTATGTTGCTGTTCTCTTGGTAAGATAATAAATCGTTCAATAACCATGGCAAGAAGCAATTCTCAATAAGATAAGCCAGCATGTCCATAACACAAATATGAATTATGAATATTTCATGATTAGAATGTTAACACCCATACCTGGCAACGATACTCTCTTTGATTTACAAAAGCATGAGAAACATTAATGCAATATGACAGCGTTCCATGCACATTATCACTCCTTGTTATTGCTTCCTTGAGTTTGTCAAGTCTTCTACATTCAATTGCGATTCCCATAGCTTGCTGGTATTTTCCATCCATGATACACCTACATGAAGTAACAGCAAGAGACTGAGCAAGCAAACAGCAGAGACGTATTAAATTAGAGAAATTGAACTGATCCATACTTATCCAGCATTCTCTCCACAATTGCCTTTAGTCTAGGGTCCACTTCTACTGCCTCAGCATTTGAATCAGTTGCCTTCCAATTTAGACTGGCATACTCATCTATAGCTTTAGCTGAAGATTAAGGGATAAAAATGTCAAACAAGTAAACTGGGAAGGCATCACCAAACTTGTATACATCAATAACACTTCTTAGGTGGTCAAAGTAAGCAGTCTGAAAACCATAGAACTTATAATATAGAAAAGTAGCATAGTCATACTTTCCTGGGTAAATGTAGGAAAAGAGTCTTATGTCTACTTTCATGATCAAGAAATATGCAGGTTGGTAAGACTGCTTACCAAGAAGTGTATGAACATAATCAGAATCCTCTGAAACATCAAAAAGAGAACCAGCTCCAAGGGCATATGATAAGGAATCATTTAAATCACCCAAATAACAGAAAACCTGAGAGAAAGAAACATTAATACTCTCTTAGGAAACAGCTGCTGATGTCAAATGTTTCAAAGTGAATTACTTCTATACTTCTTATGTAGCACTAAGTTTAGAAAATATACTTCCAAATAAATACTTAGTACAATATTTGATCTACAAAAGTATTTCAAAAAGATAACCCCATTTCCTGTACAGTTTAATTTCTCTCTTTTCCTATTATTTTGCATATGCAACAATTGACAGATGAAAGGCGTAGCACAAAAAAATTGGCCATAGAGGTTATGTCTACCAAACCTCATAGCATATGTTATTTGTCATGACTTCCCTCTCAACAAACAAAGTCACAAACTTGACATTTAATTTCACTTGCATTCCACAAATAGGGCTCTGCCAGTGACAGCTAGTATGTGAATAGATAGAAAGGCATTTGCATGAGCAACAGTAAAATTTCTTCCACTGAATCCTAGAAAGTTGGTCCCAAAGGCATAGATTTGGAAACCATACAGCCTCTATACCTTAAGACACTCGTTGAAGTAGCTTTATTTAATTTGTTCTTATATCCATGAGAAGTAAGCAAGGAAAGGAGAACTAGTTATAGTAAAGAAAAAGAAGTTAGATATAACCTTTGAAACAACCAGTGCAGCGAGTTGTCTCTGATG
>CANXYI010371029.1:0-12592 GCA_948208565.1 Hura crepitans | reverse complement strand
TCACTGTCCCTGTCTTAAGGAATTCATATAATTACCTCGTCATTTGGCATTCGACAATCCTCATTCATTAGTGGTGTAACAACTGTCTATATTCCAAATACCTAAGGCACTCATACACTATGGTCCAGAACCACTTAAACCCACTATGATACCACTAAATGTAACACCCCCTACCCATTCCCTATGAAAGCAGGCAAGGCGTGTCACTTCCCATGAGGTCACCCATCCCTGGGTTTCCCCAAGGGTCATTTATTTAACCTTTACCTCATATATACACTTCTCAGTCTAGAAATTTCTATTACCAGTTTCTATGATCCGAATTTAACCTACCAGGCATATGACTTCTTCATGACTGATCCTATAGTCAAATTCTTAACCTAGGTTTTGTTTACAGCTAGTAGTTTAGTTGTACTATCATTGCCTATAATTACTATCTCAACAATACTACCCTTCCCAAATTGTGTTTCCCCTAATCACTCACAATCATATGTACGAATGCCTCTACATCACTTAACGTATAATCTATTCATGTAATGGCATACCTAGACAGTCATCGTCTACACCACTGGTTGCCTACTTCAAGCCTTCACGCATCAACCACCTATACATCGGAAACTCGATACGTTGAGTATGCACTCAGTGGTGAATTTAACAAAACATACCATGTACTATTTATTTTGTACATGCAAGCACATAAAATCATACAAATTTAATTTTGCTCTATGATGTCTACCCCTCTTCCCTCAGTCTGCAGTTATAACCACTCATATAACATTGTACCCTAATTTATCATTTCACACCAACTACGGTTCCTAAGAAGTTTACTACCAGTTATTATTCCAACATTCATAAATCTTCATCTATATAAATTTTACCTCTCTCATCTGTTGTCACTATATCTCCATAATCCCACTTTACATATTATACCATCTATTCATTACATTCTATCCATATACCTCTGTCTCATTGATCCATTTAATCGGTGTCTAATGATAAGCATTACCTTGTCATTTCTATCTCATTTTACTTTCTATATACCTTTACAATGTCCTATTATATTTACCCAAGTCTTGTCATTCTTAACCCTCACCAATTTTTCCATTCATCCCAATTATATATAGTCATAACCCTTACATTTTCATAATTTTACTCATTCTTAGATCTCACTGGTTATTCTTACTTCCTAATGCATTTATTTTTAACTCTTGACAGTTTATACCCAGCCTGTGATCACCATAAGTTCACTTATCATATTATGTCAATTACATCATTCTTTTTCAGGATTTCATATTATTACATGTAAAGCAATTTCGCATTTTACTTTCAAGGCCCATAATAGACAGACGATAATTAAAGACACTAGATAGCGGGACTATCCTATGCAGTGGCCCACTTTTAGGGTATAGGTAGCTGCATCTACGTCTCCCTATAGCAAGGATCAGTCCGTAGACCTCCCAATATCTGTAAGTGAGATAGCAGGGATTAGTCCACGGGACCTCCCAATACCCCGAGTCACATCACCAAAGGTGGATAGCAGGGACCTATCCATAGACACTCCAAATACCTACAGTCATAACAAATAGGATGCCGAAGCATCATACAATCTCAATAATACCAACACACTACAATGGGCCTCGAAGGAGCTAACAACTAAGCAGCTACTAATTCCTAGTTAATCGGTCAACCCATCCAGTGGGTGTTTAACTGATGGGCCATTAATCTTTTACAATCATAACTATTACTATTATATCATATCTGGAAGTTACTTTTTCTATTTTATAACATGCTAAATATCATTAACTTTTCATTTCTCATTATTTCAGCATCCCCTTATCCTCAGCTCACAAATCTCAATTATTAGAACATTACCATATCATAAATTAGTCACATTTTCCCATCCAATTGCACATAATTCCATATCAGACCCAAGGCCATTTATCATCTACATGACACTTATTTCATTACATCATTCTAGTTTCACTTTCAGTTCTATTCCTCCTATTGTTTCCATTTAATTGTCTATTATTATTATTATTATTATTATTATTATTATTATTATTATTATTATTTTTCATTTTTTTTATTCGTTGGTATTAATAAATTCCATAGAGTTCTGTTTCGTGCCCTTTTTATTTATTTCTATCTTTTATTTTATCACACCTATAAATTTGCTTCCAATCTTATTAATTTAATTTTACCATTTTTTGGTTAACAAAAGGATTCCCTTTTTCCTAACTCGTCAAGTAACTTAACCAGACATTTTATGTAGTATTCCATTTCGATTTCTGTATTTCCATTTCCCAATCTGTGTCCATTAAATCTCCTTTTTTTGAGTAACTTAAAGTTCCCATAATATTCACTTATTATTTCCCTTTAAATTTTTATCCACATTTTTGGTGCATTAATTTCTTCTTTTCCGGGACTCTTAATTTATTCAGTCTGATTTTCAATAAATAATCAGTTCCCTTTTTTATAACATTTTTCTTTTCTTTATTATTTTCTCTTTTCTTACATCCACCTTCTCTCTCTATATACACCCTTCAACCCCCATTTTACTATACCCATATAGATGATCATCACATGGCATACATGTGACCATAAATGCATCACATCCTCACACATCCTTATCACATCCCATTCACATCCTTATCATCCTATTTCTATCAATTACACATCTAACATCCTTCTCCATTCATATCACTATGCTATGCCTACATACCCATACATGACATACATGACACATATAGAGTCATGTATGTACCACATGCCTACATATCCAATTCACATGCCTATCACATCCCTACCATCCTAATTCATCATCCTACATCTTCTCACATGCATACACACATGCACACACATACATCTACAACTTCCATACACATATTTTCATATTCAAAGGCTTTAAAATCTTAACATACGTGATAAGTTTGGATAAATTCACTTACATCCAACTCCTGTGATTCTGTAGGTACTCTAGACTCCTTCAGAATCATTTCTCTTCCACTTGAACCATTATTCCTCATTTTCCATACAAAGCTACCCAACTTTGAAAAATTCTATAAAATCACACACAACTCCAAATCAAAATCCAAGACCATAGGGATTCTTAGAATTCCCTAGACTATCCATACCAAAAATAAAAAAATAGAATTCATGGCCATTTACCTCATTTGGCACTATTCATCCAAGTGATGAATTATACAACCTTGGGCTCTTTTCTTGAAATTCATGCTAGAATTGAGACCCTTAGATGATGGAGGCTTGATTTCTTTAGGTGGAATTGGGTGAGATTTTGGAGAGAGAAATTAGGCAAAATGGTGTTTTACCATGTTAATGGTGTTGAATTCTTTGGTTTGGGGAGGAAGGTGATGGATGGCAGCTAGTTACACATGTATAACAAATTATATGAGGTGGGTTGGCTACTTTTGATTGGGCTAAATGGGGCCCAATTATTGGGTGCACCTTTTATGTCACCTTTTTGCCTAAAAATTCACAAAATATTCTACATGCCCCCAAAAATTCTCATTTCAATCCCAAAAGTCCTCAATTACTATCACTAAGGCCTTTGAAAAATTTTAGCTCAAAATTTCTTCAGGAGCAAAAATCACTATTCATCATGGACTGGGTTTAACATTCAAAAATTCATAAAATATTCTCTAATTCTCCAAAAATTGTCATTCTAGTTTTAAAAATCCTCATTTGGGGTCCCAAAGGCCTATGCAAATTTTTAGGTGAAAAGTCAATAGTTGACATTCTAGCACTATTCATCCACTAGGATAAAATACTCAGAAAAAATATCTGTTGACCTCAGAAAATTATAATTCCTCCTCCATCATACTCAGTGGAATTTTTGAGTTTCAGGGTATGATATTTTTGAGACCATCCAGACACATTTTCGGGTCTCAAGGCTGTCTCAACTCGAAATCATTTTATCTCCGTAAATAGTAGTTTTATGACCTAATATGAATTATTGATTTTGCTAAAATTTTTATTTCATTCGTTTCGACCATTTTTAGGCCAGTAAAAAGTTTCCCGACCAATATGCTAGTCAACGGACTCATAATGATGACCCGCACTGCGGAGAATATCACTCGAGCTCAGAATACATTGTTCACAGGATTTGGATTTTTGGGTGTTAGAATAACAATGTGGCTGACTCAGTAATAATGAAATAAGCTATTAAATCTTCTAAACTAGATAACAATAGGTTGCAAACCGGTATTTGATGTAAGCATACACATAAAGTCTTAAGTACGATATGGAAATAGAAATAGAATGAATGTCAAAAACATGAGTTAATGGTTGATGAAATGGAATAAAATAAACAAGGAAATTGTAACTATTTCTAAGATAGATTTTTAACGGGTGCTACTGTAGCTAGTCATAGAATTATGTATGAAAGTAACATAGGAAATAGAGATTCAAAATGTTAGGGCAAGTCTATAAATAATAACATGGATATTAATTAATTTATTACTAAATGCTTGGTTGTGTATCTGAATAAGTTTATGATACAATGCATCTTTAGTTAAATTCACTACTAAGTGTATACTCAGTATATCGGTTGTCTAATGTGTAGGTAATAGGTTTGAATAACATTGTAAGGGTGACCAGTAGTGTAGCTGAAAACTGTCTAGGTAAGATGATGTCCTTAGATGTGTATGTTTTAGTGGATTAAGGCACTTATGCATGTTACTATGGGTCATTGGGGGTAATATTATGCTTAGATAGTTAACGTGTTCATACATAATAGGTAGAAAAGAGTTTATAGCTTCAGTCAATAGCTGGGTCTGATATTTTGACATAAGACCAGGCATATGACTGCCATATGCCTATAAAGCATATCACATACCATTGGTTCTATTAAATAAAATTTTCACGCTTAATAGGATAAAGCATAGTAAATGTTAAATGAAAGCTGCCAAGGAAGATCAAGGATGGGTGACCTCTGGGAAGTAGTGTCCTTTAACTATTTTCTTACAAAATAAGTAGGGAGTGTTACAACCCTAATATATTGGAAATAGTAACTACACTGATTGTTGCCTTTACAAAGTTTCTAGCAATGCTAGCATCGACCTCTTCTGCCCTTTAGCAACCATGCTACTTAGTTACATGTTAAAATACATTCTTAACCATTCCCATAGTGCAATTCCCAACTAGCTAGTGTAAACTCACTTCTCGACGACAAAGAGGAATTAAAAATTCATGGTCAAAGCATAACAAAGTAGAATAATAATTTTGTGCTTCAGATTCGTTGTACTTTTTTTGTTCTATGCAATTCCAATAAACCACAAAGCCTCCATAATGGGATTCTAACTTGCTTCCTAGGAATTAATTGAGTTTAAGAGCAGAATCATTTTTGTTATTGAGTCCCAACATTCTATTTCACCCTTTTGGTTATATCGGCTGAAATTCGACTTCCACTACATCTCCTATTAAATAGAATAACAACTTCTCATTACTCTTTTTGTCCTTCAAATATGCCAATTTTGATTTTTGCATTTCATCACCCACTAAATTACATTGGCAGCATCCGCTATCTCATTTCGCAATAGCGCCATAGCAACTTGGTTCTTGTCAGCTCTATTTCCTCCTCTCTAGGTTGATCTATGGCTGAATATCACCATGAAATCTTCCTTTACTTAACTCTCTATTTTCTACTAAAAATTTGATCCTCCTCTACCAACCATATCTTTATCATTACTTAACATGTTATATGAATTTCATGTTACTCCCTCACGTGTAGCCCCTTTTCTTATCCAACGGTTGACAAAATTCTTCACCTCTATAACAGTAGCAACAAAATAGAGGGATTTGCCCTCAATTACACAATCGAATTGTTGTTTTAATTCAAAAATAAAAAGAACACAACAACTGCTATATATTATTCTCGAGAGCTTTTCCATTCAGCATGCTTCAACTTCACCCTCTCTATAAAGCACAAAGCAGTGGTCTCATTCTCTCCTTATTTCTTCTATTATCAATTTCCCATCTATTCTCTGATACAAGAAAAATAGATTATGTAGGTCCTTTTATTGCTTCATGACACTAATCCCCCATCCTCCCTCCTAATCATCATTTACCCTCTTTGCTCTTATTCTTCGTTATCTTTTTATTCTTTCTTTCATTCTTTTCTATTCTCTACTTTTTTTTATTTCTAGTTTCCCCCTTTTAGCTATTAATTAAATTTTTTGGTAGGCTCATTTATTTGTCCCTTTGGACTAAGTTAAGGGCCCTTCCTTTTTCTCACTTATTTTTTTTCTTGCTTAAGAAATCCCAACCTAACCTTTCCTTTCTCCTTTTTTATTTTTATTTCCCTTTGCTGTAAAACTTAGACCTTTATATGTTGACTAGCTTAAAGCCATTTTTCACCCTTAGTCCCTATTCTTATATGGTCTTTCTATTTACATCTAATTCCTACCATTATTTACTTACTTTTAATTACTTGCATCTCACTCCCCCATTACTTAGGCCCTTACCTTGTATTGCCAATTTTATGTGCTTAGCCTTTAAAGAAAAATTTCTTGATTTATTTTAATTGTTTTCCTTTTATACATACTATAATTACATACCTTGGCCAATTTATAAATCTCTATTAATTTAATTACACCTTCCACTATATGTAATTTAACATTTAATTTGCTTACTAATATCATAGACATTTTGAAATGTTATATATACTCTAGTGTAGTAAATAATTATAAGACTAAATTACATAGGCACCATCACATTCAATTTGATAGTTTCTAACAACTCAAAACTCCCCCTGCATTTACTTTAATTACATCACCTAACTACTGCTCAACTATTTAATTAACTCATCTCCTTATATATATATATATATATATATATATATATATATATACACTTGTTTTTAAATTTTAATTCCTCTTTCTTAAATGATATCGAAATGTCATGCTTATAATGGTATAGGCATATCTCATATATCATCAATTAACTAGAATAAATTTGAGTTATAAAATTCCTTCAGTCATTTATATTTGTTCCATAATATTTCCAGCATCATTAACACATTATATGCATGTATAAACTTAAATAAATTTCAACTTACTTTCAATAACCTATTCAAAAGTCTCATGCCTATCTTGAAATAATTTTACTTATTTTTGTTTCTCATTAAAAAACCTACTCAAATCCTAACTTAAACATTGTCATTTATCTAGGCTGTTATCAAAATATTATTTAGGCTTTCATAATTACATCACCACTCTATCATGTTTTCTATAATTATTCATACTCATGTTAACCTTTTTTTAAGCATACTTCACATTTACATACCAATTACATAAAAGATGTCATTAAGGTTAAAGAAATTCTCTTCTAGTGTATTCCTATTTCTACCTGAATTCATGAATATATACCCCATATATATATATAATCAACCATAAATTTCATTAACTATGCATATCCAAAATTAGTATTACATGAAGTTTTTTAATTATATGTTCTTAATCAAACTAAAAAATTTTCTAGAATAGACCTCATAGATAAAACACATCATAGAAACAATTTAGGCAAAGTATTAATATACAAAATTTATATCATCCATACACAATAACTTTATAAGGGTAATGCATAATAAATTTCCACACATCAACACAAATTCTTTACCCAAAGCATTTAAAAATTTATATATAAAAGTTTTTAAATACACACACACCATAAACATTTCTAATATTATTTAATACGCTTACCAGTTATTTGAAAAATTCTTTAATACTTCACTTCTTATCTATACATAAGCTTTCTTTTTCCCGGACTCAATTCTGTAGATAGCATCCCTCCAAAATTGATGAAAAAGTCTTTCCCATCTTTTTCTTCCCATTAATATTATTATTATTATAAAATCATAAAGAATCCAATTTTCCTTAAGCCATCTAAAACACTTTCTGAATTCATAAAATTCATATCCTCATAATAAACATGTAATGCCCCAAAATCTTGATATTGTCAATAGTACTTTTTGAGGTGTGAATAGTGTCACTTGAGATTTGGGGTCACACCAACGTTATGGAATAGAAGGACAACCTTACAGTTTTGTATATTAACCCATAGACAAGTTAATGCATAATCTTGAATTTTTGTGAAATGCCTTGATATATAACATTAGCCCACTGGCAAGTTAATGCTAAAAAAGTCTAAATTCATAGTTTTACACATCAGCCCATTGATGGGTTAATGTGTAGAAGTCTGTTATTTCTATTAATGTGTGTGTTATCCTATAATAAGGTTAAAGGTATATGTTGGAATATTTTTTTAGTATAGTATGGAATTAAAATGAAGTTTTTAAGCTAGTTAAAAAGCTAGAATTTATGGAAAAGAATATGGTTAAAGAGATCATATGATAAATATGTGTATAGACATGGATGAAATTATTTATTTTAAAGGTGGTCATGATAAGAAACATTCATACTATAAAATGGAAGCCAATGGGTTAAGGTGTGGAAGTCTATCCTTATGGTTCTTCATATAAACCCAGTGGTGGGCTAAAGTGTTAAAACCCATCATCAGGTAGTTTTGTAAATTAACCCATTGGAGGGTTAATATTGAAAAATCTAACTTCATAGTTTTGCATATTAACACACTGGCAGGTTAAAGGCAAATACTGCATGATGTGAAAAATGGGTATAGATCAAAGTAACATTTTTAATTTGATTTTCTTAGTCATTAAACATGGATTTTTCAAGACATTTAAGAAATCATATGTATGATTATTTGGGACCAAAATAGATGTAAATTGAGGCTGAATTGGGAGAATAGATGAACAAACATAAATAGGAGAATTACGTAAGAATGAAAAGGAAATATATGTAAGAAAATGAAGGTATTTGCTTAGGCTTGAATATAGGCCATTGGATCTCTTTTAGTAAAATAATCCTAGCCATTTATTCATGGTATAAAAATCCAATTCCAATAGCTACAAGACTTAAATTCCAGTAGCTGCATTTCCTTTTCTTTCCCTTTTTTTCACGTAAAAAGCTCAAGAAGCCATTTTAGGGCTTCCTAAGTTTTCTTCTCTAAATTTCTATCAAAACTCACCCCAAATCCATAATTTATGGAAGGATTTAGTTTCTACATAGTATAAACATCAATTTTGGAGGCTCAATTGAAGAAAACTGGGAGATTTTCAGATGAATAGTGCATGGATAAATAGTATTTTGATTTTAAAGAAGGAAATATTTATTCAATCTAATATTTTTCTAGTGTTTTATAAGCGCCCAAGAACATATTTATCAAGTTAAATTCAAATTTAGATGTCTCTATGATTTATTATAAATTTTTGATGAGTGAATAATGACCATATATAGGAAAAAGAGTTTATTTTCAAGGTTTAATATTTTTTTTAAAAATGCAATGGTATGGCAATAACTGATTTGTCAAGTCAATTTGAAAAAAATGTTGGATAATAGAATAATTGTGAATTTTAGAGGTTATGGTGAATAGTAACTCAAAAAATTGGAGGATGAGTTTTTGCATGATCTTATATTTTTTAAGGTCCATTAAGTGTCTAAAAAGAGATATTTAAGGTTATTTTGAATTATAGAGTCATGCATTAATTATTATGAATTTTTCATCTGTGGATGAGGTTTATGTTTAAAGAGAAAGAACCAAAGGGAAAAAAAGAGAATTTAAAGGCATAAGGAGGGTATTGGGTAGTAATTGAGCTTAGTGAGGTATGTGTATCCCTTATAGTATGTGTAACTAAATGAAATGGTGCAAATTCATGTGTGCCCTAAACATTACATAATATGTAACTATATGTGATTATGAGGTAAAATGACCATATATGTAAATTAATCGCTTTAAATGTGTTAAATGGTAAATGAGATGTATGAGAATGTATTTAAGATGAATTGACTGTATGAAAATTGTGAAGAGGTCATAATACGGTTATAATACAAATATGTGCACATGATGTAAAAAAAAAGGGGAAATTGTATGTAAAATGCCAAATTAATGGTATTAAAGGATTTAATAATGTTAATTGGCTTTTATGATGACCATTAATATAGAACGTATGGGGATCAGGTATGATGATATAATGAATATGGTTTACATTATGTAACTGTATCTATGTGGTATCTTACGCAGGATAAATATGATGTGTAACACCCTAGTACCCAACCAATAACCGGTTCAGATATAGGATGTCACAAGTAATATCTCCTACCCGATCCGGTTGCTAGATCCGAATGGAAGACATCACATAAACTTAACTATCTTACGAACATTAACTATCAACATATATATATAATTATATAACATAGGGCCTAATATCTTTACATACACATGAGTGTATATCTAGTATCATCACTCACCTATTCTCATATAATGCCAAGTTAAAGCTTATTAATCTGTGATGCTTTGCTTGAGGTTGCAACTTATACTTATGTCTAGTACCTATGCACTAGCAAAGCCAGTATGCTGAGCAATAACGCTCAATGGTGCATTCAATGAAATATATATGTGTAACATGTAAGCACACAAGTATGCATCATGATTATAATATCATTTACAATTTATAACAATCTTATGTCACAACATATAGATATTTATAAGATATCAAGTTTGATGTATACTCAGCAATGCAGACATATATTAACTCATCATCAATAAACTTTTGCCTTCTCCAATTAGCAATACAATCAAGTTCATAGTTCCCTTAGCAATTAGTATTTAATATTTAGTTAACTTACTTTAGTTCACAATATTACTAGCTAAAACTTATTAAAATCATAATCAATTCTTATAAACATCATTTTCTCTTTACATATGTATTACATTCACAAACTAACATAGTACTAATATAATCATATCTTACATTAATTACCTTACACTATGAAACTCATATGTTATTTATTTAATTTCATGGTTTTGTTCTTAAGCTTCTAATACTTCTCGTATAATCATCTTAATTTACCATATTGATTTCCTTTAATGTATTACTCTTACCACCATAATTCTATTCACTTGATTGAGATTAAATAACTTTTATTCTGTATATGAGTTAGTCACATAATGTTCTTTGTTCAATCATTAAAATCTTATTAATCTCCACTTTTATTAACTTATTAATTTAGGTAGCCCATATTTGATAGACAAAACCTCACTACTGGATTGAAGGGATACATTATAATCCTTTTAAATCATGCCAAATATGTTATAAGTTCATCGCAATCAATATTACTCACATTAATTTATGCCATTCTATTTTAGGCCTACACTGGAGAGACTACATTTAAAGACATTGGATAACTGGATCCAAATTATGCAGTGGCTTATATTTTGGACCACGATAGTTGCACTTACCTAATCTATTCAATAGCAGGGATTAGTTCACGAGAACCTCAAAATACCGGAGTGACAGAGATAAATTCTGTTGGACCCCTCAACATCTATAGGGATAGCAGGGATCAGTCCTATAGGACCTCCCAATATCAACAACAAGGTGGGTAAAAGGGATCAGCCCATATAGACCTTCCAATACCTAGATGTGCAACGTTCACTAATAAAACTTCAGTGGCTACACCCACCATTGCAATCATATAGGCAATGGCCCTAGGAGGACTAAAACCCCCAGCAGCTACTAATTCTCTTATTGATCGGTCAACCTATTTAGTGGGTGTCTAACAGATATGGGCCAAATCTCAATTACCAATTACTTTACACAGTTATAGGTCCTTTCTAATGTTATACTACCATTTATGATTATAGTTAAAGGCACTTGTGCACTTATGCACATTCCCCAGTTATAGGTCACTTTACGAGCAAAATACTATTCATTTGGTCAACTTTATAATTTCCATTCTTAAGTCATCCCCATGAAATTATCCATTCCATTCACATCAATAATTTTGCACAGTTGTTATTGTCAATTCCATATTTCCATGTCATTATTATTATCACATTTAATTGCATTCTCACGTCTAAAACATTCATGTGCATTCACCTATAACATGCCATACTTTAATATAAAAAAATGATCACTTCTACACACCGTGTGCTTTTAATATATATGACCACCTTTTAATCTATGCAACACATATTTATCATCCCTTATTTTCTTTTTATTAATCATAAACAATATATTATAAATTTTTATTTAAGCAATGTCACTAAAATTATCTAACATAAATTTTATATATTACCCTCAACTATTATTTTAATTATTCAACAATTTCACATTAATTAACTTCTATTATTACTTTAGTCTTTCAATTGCCACATATACATTTATTTACTTCTACTTTTAGTCATTATTCCATGACACATTTACTTAAACAAATAAATTTTCATTATACAATAAATACCATTTTTAACAATTTCCAATTATATTTTAATATAATACTATTTTTATCTATTAATTTCCTCTAACTATATTTATACTTGTATGCATACACATATAATTTTTAAATACTCATTTATTTAATCCATATATGCAAATATTGACATAAATATTCATCCATTTAATTAATTCCATATCTTGGTAATATATTCACACAAATATTTTCCATTCCCTTAACTATCTTAAATTATTATTATTATTATTATTATTATTATTATTATTATT
>CANXYI010370931.1:0-12904 GCA_948208565.1 Hura crepitans | reverse complement strand
GAGGCCAGGTGGCAACTCCACTAACCACTCTTAGCCTCGATAAAAATATCATAATCTCTATAGTGGCAACTCCACTAAGGTCTGAGAATTTTAATCTGAAAGTGCCTAAATAATATGTCATCTAAATATTCTAATTTTCATTAGTCTCATGCATTGCACTCTTTTAAACTATATCCTTATTACCCTGGATGGTGTTGTGAACCATGACCCCATTCTTCACCCAAGAATGGGGAAATGCTAGCATATCCATCACTCACAAGCCTCGTACCTTTAGGTATATAAAAAGGTAAACTAATCGGTCGTTATTATCCTTGATAGGAAAGACCCATTAGGAGGGACCTTTACTTATGGGAGCCATTGAGCCTTTTTGACTGAAGCTATAAGCCTATGTAGTTAAGCTTAGCAAATTTCCCTAGGTTACATGACCCTAAGAGATTGCAATTGCATTTGATTATTATATAGGTCCTATTTTGTTTAGTCTTATTTGAAGTGAGGGCAAGCCCATTATGCCTTTTATCTAGGATGGGCTCAACCTAATTTCACATCAAATAGGACATAAATGTCATAGGCCATCGTATTTGCATGCACTTTAAATACGAGAGGTCATTTAGGCTTAATTTGGCCTATAATTAAACCTATGTGTCCCTTGATGACACCTAGGTAAGCCCACCTAGGAAAGAAAACTATTTTAACTATGTGTATAGGTGAAATAAGATTGGAAGGATTATTACATGTGGTTGTCCTTGCTGTATCATGAGTATGCATTACATATCATGCATCATTTGCACTTTACACTATATATATTTTATATGCATAACATCTAACCCTTTGTTTTGATAGCCACCATTGTTTCTTCACTCACTGCACAATGGAAAAAAGTAGGTAAGTGCCTCAATCGAGTTAACATAGAAGTACCCATACAACCTAAGTAAGGAATAATGTCTGCTGATGAATACATGACCAAAGCCATGTTCATAGAGGCAATGGCAGAAATGGAAAGAAGGATGATGGCATTCAACAAACAATATGCTAATAATGCAAGTGTGGAGATCACTTTGAAGGATCTAGAGCTGACAAAATAGAAACCAAATGAAAGTTTTTCTGATTATCTACAAAGGTGGAGGGAGAAAATCCTGAAAATGAGAAATAAGCCGGAGGACATCGATTAGTTTAAGATGTTCATTAGGAACACCAATAGTGATATAAATAGTGGGATCACTGCTAAGGGCATTACTACTTGGGAACAACTCAAGGACATTGCCATTGATCTAGAGGCGAGTTATCAAAGCAAGGGGTATAAGAGAGCAAACAATAACCCCACTTTTGCAAGTGGTAATACTAGTGCCACTACCAAGACAGCCAAAGTACATGCAGTCCAAAGTCGCAGGTATTCTAATTTAGGTAAGTCTTTGTCATGGTGCTTGAAGAAGCTTACTAAAGAGGGTAAGTTACAACCACATCAATATTGTGCTTATCACAAAAGAACTAGACATCTCATTGACAATTGTAAACACCTTAGAAGAGCTATCCAAGACCTTATAGATTCAAAACAAATCCCTAATCCTAAAGCCTTATCAAACCTATTACCCAAACACCACACTTCTTGCTTCCTTAAATATGGACTAGCCGAAGAACATGTGCTTAGAGAAATCTATGGGTCCTATTAAGCAATCAAAATAGCAGTGAGGGTGAGTGAATTTATCCTTATGACTAGTTTTTTGGGATAGTGAGAGTGGTCGTGAGGCCAGAGAGAGAAAGAACTTTTGGGATGAACCCTCTGATGAGGATTTCGATAAGGGTAAGAGAGAACCAATTTGAGTTGAGGGAGAAGTAGTCAAAAGGGTAGAGAAGAATGGTCAAATACTACTTGAAAAAGAGCCTAAATTTAAAGAGGACAAGCATAAAGAGGTATTTAAGCAATTAAAGAAACACACATGCTAACATCAGCATATGGGACCTACTGATGTCATCTAAAGACCATAAGTAGAAAGTTGTTGAAGCCTTAGATCAAGTCACTGTATCCACAATGACTACCCCTGATAAGCTGGTACAAGTGATGAAGATGGGCAAGACAGGCCTCATCACCTTATCTGACACTGACATGCCCTTAGAAGGGAGAGAGCACAATAGGCCTCTCTTTATGAAAGCTAAAATAAATGGAAAGAAGACATGATATGCCATGGTTGATAACGGTTCCTCTCTATATGTATGCCCAGCTAAAATTTTGTTTGGTTTAGGGATTAAGAAGGAAGATCTATTACTCTTGAGTATCACTATAAAAGCTTATGATGACACTAGAAAACAAGTTTAAGGATCTTTTACAATCAAGGTATAAGTAGGGCCAGTAATTGATAAGGTTGAATTTACTGTAATAGATATTCTAGCCACTTTTTTTGTGTTATTAGGGAGACCTTGGTTTCACAAGCTTAGAGGAGTCCTTTCCACCCTACACCAGATGATTAAATTCCCGCATGATGGTAATATTGTAACCATAAAAGCTAAAGCTAATCATACCATTTCCACTTTTGCTATTACAAATTAGCCTTTTACTGGGTTTCATGTTGTGGGTATTTATGAAGATTACATAGATGGATCTATATCCAAGATGATGAAGAAAATAAACTTCTTCTCAGGTACTGGTTTAGGGAAGAATTTGCAAGGCATAAGTGAACCCTTGCAAATGCATACTTAAAAAGATATGAAGGGATTAGGCTATGATCCAAGCAAAGGAGGGAACCCAAGAAAAGTTAGCTATTTAGGAGATTATTTTGATAAGTAGAAAGGCATAAGGTATGATAGGACTCCAAAACCTACCATAGTAGAGGGATGTTACAAGCTATGATTCAAAATCTTTGCTGATGTTATTGATTAGGAGTTGGGCCATCTCACTCAAGTTCAATAGACCGAAGAAGTATTCCCAAAGCTACCAACTATTGAAGAAGTCTATCCAAGCCTCCCTGAAAATGTGCCTAATTTAGATGTAGATTCTAATTTATTTTTAGATGAATTATATCTTTGTGACCTCTTTGAGGTGAACAATATCCTTTCTAATAAGATGAACAAAGAATTTGCTTATTTATGTGATCTTTCTCCTTATGGTGGTGTGCATACAAACAATCATTACATAAGCATTTTTTACATTAATTGCATTAAAACCAATCCATTTAATCTTGGCACAAATGGACAACCTAGAAATATATTAATTGCCTATGATACTACCGTCGAGGAAAGGAAAAAAATTTAAGAGACTATTAAAGAAATATGAAAGAATTTTGGCTTGGAATTATGATGATATGCTGAGTATTGACTGAGAAATGGTTAAGCATGCTATCCCAACATATGACTACACTATCCCAATCTGACAAAAGCTCAAGAGAATGAGACCTAAATGGATAGAAAAGGCAAAAGAAGAGGTTGTCAAGTTACTTGAAGCAAAGTTCATTGAAGGAATCATTTTCCCCACTTGGCTCACCAATATAGTCTAGTAGCTAAGAAAGGTGGAAGGGTTAGTATATGTGTAGATTACCCAGACCCAAAGAAGGCATGTCCAAAAGATAATTTTCCCTTACCCCGCATAAACGTATTAGTAAACATTGCAATAATAGTAGCTATGTACTCATTTGTTGATGGATTTTTAGGATATAGTCAGATTTTAATGAAGGTGATAGACAAATGCAAAACTACCTTTATAATAGAATGGGGCACATATTGTTACAAGGTAATAGCTTTTGGGCTAAAGAATGTAGGAGCTACCTATCAATGGATGGCCACTAAACTATTCTATGACATGATTCACAAAGAAGTTGAAGTCTATATAGATGATATGATGGTAAAATTTACTAAAAGGGAAAAACACTTTGAAGCATCAGAAAAGTTTTTCCAAAGGTTGGACCAATTTAATATGAGGCTCAATCCTAAGAAGTATGTCTTTACAGTTATCTTAGGAAAGCTATTGGGATTCATAGTAAGTAAAAAAGGAATTAAAGTAGATCCTAACAAGGTGAAAGCCATTCTGGACATGCCTACCCCACAGTTAGAAAAGGAGGTCAGGGGGTTCTTGGGTAAAATACAATACATCAGTCGGTTTATATCCAAGCTCACTTTTGTTTGTGAGCCTATATTTAATTTATTATGCAAAGGGCATCCAAAGCAGTGGAATGAAGATTATGAGAAAGCCTTCCAATCTATTAAACAATATTTAACTAAACCTTCTATCTTAAAGCCCTCAAAACCTAGAAAGCCCCTAGTATTGTATCTAGTTGTGGAAGAATCTTTGGTAGGAGCTTTGTTACATAAGCAGACGAAGCAGGAATAGAAAATGTGGCTTATTACTTAAGCAAGAAATTGCTCCTTCATGAATAAAAATATACTTGGAAAAGATATGCTCGGGAGTAATTTAGGTCTCTAAGAATTTGCATCATTACTTTCAATCTTGCAAGATCAAAGCAGTAATGAAGCATGACCCCCTTAAATATCTATAAACTGCACGCTTATTGGTAGGAAAAATGGGTCACTGGATCCTACTCCTCTAAGAGTTTGATATCTCCTAGTTCACAAGAAGACAATTAAAGGTTGAGTTGTAGCTTTATTCTTAGCATAATGTCTATTTATAGGAGAATAAGAAGAGTATGAATTCCCTGATGAACACCTGAGGACAATATCTAAGGAGGGATGGAAAATATTCTTCGATGGGGTAGTCAATCAATAAAGAGCAAGCGTTAGAGCTCTGATTATCAACCTGGAAGGTGAGCAGATGTTCCTAGCAAGAAAATTATAGTTTCTAGCCACTAATAATGTTGCTGAATACAAAACATGTGTATATGGTCTTGAAACTCTATATCAGCTGGGAGACAAAGATAGTTAATGTGTATAGGGATTTGATGCTAGTCATTCAACAAGTAAAAGGCAATTGGGAAGTCAAGGATGAAAACTTGGGTAAGTATGTTAGGATACTTATAGACCTCACTAAAGGGTTTAATCACTGCACTTTTCATCATATCCCTAAGGAGCAAAACCAAGTAGCCGATGCCTTAGCCACTCTAATGTCTGTATCTAACCTTACCAAAAGAGACTTACTTAGACTAATGTATTTCAGTAAGCTAAGATTTCCTACCTATACAGGTATAGTCAGCACTACGACTAAATAATTAAGCCCTAGCATACCATGGTACCATGACATTCAAACTTATTTAAAAACTGGATAATATCCAAAGCATGCAATTGAGAAAGATAGAAGGCTCTCTACCCAATTCTTCTCATTTCAAGGAATATTGTATAAAAGGTAAATAGATGGAATTTAGCTTAGGTGCATAAATAAGTTAAAGGCATAGAAAGTGCTCGAAGAAGTGAACAAAAGAGCTTGTGGCCCTCATATGAATGGAAAAAACCTCGCTAAAAAGATAATGAGATTAGGTTATTACTAGCTAACCATGGAAATTGATTGCTATGACTTTGTTGAAAGATGTCATAAGTGTCAGATCTACAAGAACTTGAGTCATTTGCCATCTAATCACTTGACAAGTTTATCATCTCCGTGGCCATTTTCCACATTGGGTATTGACATAATTAGAGAAATAAGGCCATTAACTACCAGAGGGCATATGTTTATAATAGTAGCAGTCGACTATTTCACAAAATATTTTGAAGCTGAATCTTTCAATAAATTAGGGACAAGATAGATGGTGAAATTTATTGAAAGAAATATCATTTGCTGATATAGATTACCACAACAGGGTTTCTCAAATAATGGGGTGTAGTTCCAAGGTGATACAAAGCAGCTTTTGCAAAAATATAAGATCTAACATCATAAGTCTTCTCTATATTGACCTCAAGCTAATGGTGCAGTAGAGGTAGCTAACAAAAATGTCAAGAAATTTTGGCAAAAAATGATCGTTACTTATAAAGATTGGGTGGATATGCTGCCCTTTGCACTATAAGGATATAGAACGACTGTTAGAACATCTACTCAAGCCACTTCTTATTCACTGGTGTATAGGATGGAAGCAGTACTGCTAATCAAAATTATAGTCCTATCGCTTAGGGTTATGTTAGAAGTAGGCATACCAGAGGTTGAATAGGCTAGAAATAGATATAAATAGTTGGCATTGATCGATGAAAAGTAATTGAAAGCTCTTTACCATATGTAATTGTATCAAAAGAGAATTGCTAGGGCTTACAATAAGAAGGTTAAGCCTAGATCTATACAAAAAGGGGACTTGGTGTTAAAACAAACTAAGCCATTATTGACAGATCCTAAAGGAAAGTTCAAGCCTAATCAGAAAGGTCCATATTTGGTTAAGAAAATATTCAAGCATAGAGGCATCAAAATATTTGAATTAGAAGACAATGAGTTCTCAGAACCCGTCAACATGGACAAAGTGAAGAAATACTTCTATTAAAAAAATGTCCACTAAGCTAAAATCCCGAACAGGGTGGCTTAGGAAAAAATTAGAACACCCCGATGAGGTGAAAAACTAACAAGTGCCACACGCAAAAGTTAGGGGATCATGAGGGAAAATGTCCAATCAAGAAAACCTGTCCAGGGCTAATTAGTAATAATGGTATTATTTAATAAGAAACTAATATATTCGCTAAGATTAAATAGTTTAGTTTTAAATGCAGTTAATAGCATGAATGCTTTAGTCATGGTCATTGATATGCCAATTTCCATTAATATTAAGAAATGTCATACAAGTAATCAAATTTTACATGCATAATCTCTTTTTAAAATCAAAAGTATTATATTCACTTTTTCTTTTCAACATTAATGTTCTATTGTCTTTAGCTATACTTAAAATCCATTCTTTGTAATAGTCATCACTATTAATATTGCTAGTTGTATGATTAGGTACATTTCTCAGCATGTCATGTTCTTTTTATAACTCAAGAAAGGAAGATAAAAAGTGAAATGTCAAAAGACCACCCTAAAACCCCAGAAGCTTAGAAGGGATCCTTTGTAGTAAGCCAAATTGTTGTTAAACTCGAAAAGGAATATAGAAGTAGCATGCCTTAACCTAATCAAGGCAACATAGCCAGTATGGTAGGAGAGAGAAAAATGACTAATCTTTCACCAAGGACATCTCTTTCGTATTGTGACAACAGTACCAAGCCATGTAGTCCACTGTTCACATGAATCATGCCTCATGATAAGCCTCCTCTCGTAATGATAATTCGGGGCATATTTCACCCAAAATCTTTCAAGTGGAGGAATAAGTAACCCTAATTTCTCTTGTAGCTAAATCTGTTAAAAAGGGGGGGTGTTAGGTTGGAAAATACGTAAAGGAGCATTTAAGTGAAAATTAGGCAAACTCGCTAGTGCAAAAACCTTCACAGGCATACTAGGCAAAAATTAGGGTTCAAAGAAAATAAAAGTTAAAGGGAAAACCCATAACGGGCTCTCTATGCATACCTATAAAATGAGTGGACTTTATGTGATAAAATCAATATCCCCTTTCTTCAGAGCATCCAATCCTCGAATAGTTTTAGGTAGGAAAACACCAAAAGGGTTGTAGCTAGAGCATATTTCAATCAGAGGTTAAAGAGTCTTAAAATCATATAATTCATCCTCAGAAGTAACCACAAGCCAATTGCCAAGGATACACAACAGTATGCACTTCACCCATTCCATTGAAGTAATAGGAAACTGGTAGGCATGGTTTAGAATTGCTCACAAGGAAACTGGGCCAACACTTGGCACCACTTTTTAAGCTATAATAGGAGAAAGGCCCAAATCAAGGACAATATCTATAGGATAATGGTCCTAAAAAGAAGGCAAGGCTAAAAGATCATCTAGAGTGATTTTGAAGTCTAAAATAGAAGTAAACTCTTTTAAAGTTAGGGTAATATTTTGGTGATTAAAGATGAACGCATGAAAAATGGGGTCCTAATTTTACACAATCACATTTAAAAAATTATGGTCAATACGTACTTTTCTCAAGAATATAAGATTAGCAAATAAGGGTAGGTGAAGTTAAAGAGGCCTTTGGTTCTAAAATCTTAGATAAATTTTGACTGAAGGAAGACATAATAGGAGCATGATATGACAGATAAAGAATGGGATACTTATAAGCCAAAATCCCACTTTTCCTTTTCTAACTAGGATTAGGATTCGAAAACATGTGAGGAGGTTTGCACAGACCTTTTAATATACGAAGATGGTGTTATTGTCTTCACAGACCAAGATAGCATGTCTGTGGCAATATCAGCCTCTTACCCAAAATCCTATATGGTTAGCATCCACATGGACTAGTACATCTTAGGTCCTCACAAACTAGCACATATTAGGTCCACATGAACCTATACTCAGTGGAAAGTATGGATTGCAATGGGTGCTAAAAAGCAATTCATGTATTATTTCATGGATAAATATATTTAAGAGTAAATATACTTCAAAATAAAGTTGTAATTGTATATACACAAAATTCAGAGTTTAAAATTTTGTATATTAAAAGAAGAAAAAGAAAAAAAGAAGAAGAAGAAAAGTGCCATCCATACTATTCTTTAGCATTGTCATCCTCTTTCGTGTCTTCATCATTAGAGGAGATCATTAGCTTCTCTGCAACCTTGAAAGCCCTCACCTTTCTTTGGGCCTCATGGAGGGTAGCAACCCTCCTTGATAGTTCACTTTGCAAAAGAGTGAGGGATCAATGTATGACATACATAACATACATAATTGCATGTAATTAATCATGGCAGGAAAATTGCTCAAAGCAAGGACTCGGGTTTCATTAATCATGGCTCTTTTGAAGGCCCCTACCACTTGAGTAGTGCTCTCTATAGGAGCTCTCTTCACCTGATGAAAAAATAAAGCACTAGTGATACTTTAAATTTGAATAGTGTAAATGATCAATAAAAAGATCATATCAATGTAGTGTTTTCTAGCTTGAAGGGAACCGGCTACTTCTCCTTTATGCAAAGATGGGTAGAAGATAGCTCCCCATCAATGTCATAATACATATAGCTCAGCTCAGGGATGTCAATCAAAGTGCCAATGACCTCATCAGGTAATGATGGCTGACCAGTAGATGGACCAAGAACTCTGCTGCGTGTAGGAGGTAGCGAAAACTGAGAACTAGGGGAATTGGGGGTAGTTCTTAGTCATTTTTGTGATGAAGAAGGGCCAGCCCCAAGAGCAGCAGCAAGCTATAACATAACACACAATCAAAAGATATCTGTGAAAATTAATCAAGAGTTAAGCAATTCACCTGAGAAGAAGGAGGTTTAGAGGTATAAAAGACTCATGAGAGCAAGTGAGTGGAGGCCTAAAAAGGGTTGTTCTCTTTAGCATCCTCTATCAGTGTGTCCCCTGGGATCTCTACCATTATGCTCTGCATAAATTCTAGGTCATCTAGGTATCTTCTAAACAACATTGAGTCAAGAAGATTCTAAGGAACATGGCATGCATCGGGCCCTATATGTTAGTTTATAATTCTCTCTCCTAAGAACTAGGAGTAAAGTGGTCAGTAAGATATAGTGAGAGGACAATTCTCTAATAGAGCATAAAAAAGTCGACAATTCCTCAATTGAGAAAACCTACCAAGCTAAGTCAACCTGCAAAGGTAAGTATTAGCTATAGATACCTAAATTACTAATGACAGATTTTCATGTGTAAGAGATACTTACATCAGTTCAAGCCCTAAAATTGAGATAGTGGTGATGCTGTATTAGCAAAGCTACATTTCAAGGGCTTGAAGATGGTCAGACCCACCTATCCATTATTGGATATGTAACACCCCTTACTGGGTTCCTAAAGAAAATTAATAAGCGGTGCACTTCGTGCTAGGTCACCCATCCTAAAATTTCTCCCAAGGTTATTCCTTTAACTTCAATTAATTTCACTCTAGATCATTCTAACTGACTCCAAAATATCTTTAGTCAATTCTTATAATCCATTTAGGCTAACACCAGTCTGGTATGGCCATTATAGAATAAATTTGTTCACACTTAGGTATTACCTAAAAATTTGACAGCATAACGGTTGCCTAGGTCCTAACCTAAAAGTTTTAGTAAGCCTGTTCAACATGTCTAGAAACATTTTATATCACTTGGACCCATCTAGTCCCCTATTCTCAACCTATCATTATCATTTATCACATATCAACTCAGGCCTTAAGCCACAAATAAACAAGCATAAATATAGAGCCTTAGGCTCACATCAACATCACATATAATCATACATTCACTAAAGAACATGTATGGATACTTTATTTATATCAGCAAGTCATATTCACTTAATTTACATTACATTTGCAAAGCTTAAATACATTTTCATACCCATTTCCCACCTAAGTACATGGATATAATAACTGTACAAAAATTTCTTCTTATGTCTTTACTTATATCCTCTAAACCATTACTATCGTGCTTTATAAGGCAAGTCCCGCTATTGTGTACCTACGCACCAAAATTGTTATGCTAAGTATACGAGATACTCAGTGGTGAACTTAAAGTAGTTTCATCATGGCATAATATCATTAACTTACCTATGTAGTTAAAGAATAATTTTTTACTTTATTAAATAATCTAGTTACTCACTGGGGTGCCAAATTACTAAAATACCCCTAAGGTATTTATTTGGTTTGAAAATAACATTTTAGACTCAAATAAATTATGTAGATTAATTACTATTACTTTTAAACATATATGCTTTACAAAAATCCCTTTATTTACTTATAGGTGAAAAATGACTAAACTACCTTTTATGTTGTACTTTTACTACTTTTCTCTAGAAAGTCTTATAAATAGGCTTAAACTTTATCTTTTCAAGGTACTTATGTGTTCTGAGATAGTACGCTTGACTCATATATATTATTTAAAGTAGTTATTTCATCCTTAGCATACATACTTGAACTTAATTAACTGATCTGGCACATCTGTGTAAACTGTCTAAAATACCCTTTAGCTTGCCTCTTATCAGAACTTAGAAAATACTATTCCATTAGGCTTAATTCTTATGTTCATAATCAGTATGATTATTTACTTAATTTAATTCTCTGGCCTGACTAAGAAGATGACACTTTAAGACACCGGATCTAGAGGGAAAATAAACTGGTGCAGTGGTCCCCATTCTAGACCTACACCACTAGACCAGCATGTGTGCCATAATGGAGACCAACCATAGCTTCCCCATACACAATAAAAGTAACTGTGTGGCATAATGGAGATCAGCCTGAGGCCTCCCCAACCACAAATAACTGTAATTGTGTGACATAATAGAGATCAGCCTGTAGGCCTCCCCAGCCATAAATCACCACGTGACATAATAGAGATTAGTTCATAGACCTCTCCAGCCACTAATAAATGCCATCAACAATTAGGTAACATAATAGAGATTAGTCCATAGACCTCTCTAGCCACTAATGAACTAGCAACTGCAAAACCCTAAGTTGACCAGTCAACCCATCTAGTAAGTGTCTAACTAATGGGCCAAGTAGCTTAATTTAACTTTATTTATTAGCCAAAATTATTCTTATAATATTTAAGTCTTAAATATAGATAGTTAAGAATTTTATCTTATACTTTAAAAATTTATTCAGACAGGTATAGCCACTTTTTAGCTTTATTGGGTAAAATTCCATAAGAAAATTTTAGTCTGTTATGATAAAAAATCAAAGTATCTTATGTTATAATGTATCATGGCATTTCCACTTGAAAAGTTAATACTTTTTGGTCTAGTGACATTTTTGGTTTAGGTAGAGACCAATTAGATAGTTATAAGTCATTTTGACCACTTTTAAAGATAGTTTTTCTGGGACTATTTCAAGTTTAAATTAAACTTAGTCTTTACTATTCTTTTTAGTACTTCATTGGGCATAAGGCCAATTGTAACTGGGCCAAGTCCATGGCCAAAATCTAGGCACTAAAGCCAACTAAAATTGGGCCAATTCCATGGACAAAATATAATTCAAATTTAGCCTTTTAAAGGTACAACTAAAGTTCACTTTACTAGTTCATTTAAGCCACTTTTAAGGTCGGTCATTGTTTCAAGATTTAGCTATAGGTTTTAGTTCACATCTTTCTTAGCCATTTCAAGGCACATTTTCAAGTACCTATTGTGATATCACTATGCCCTTTACTTAGCTAATTCCACAGCCATTTCATGTCACCAATCAAGCTATATTAATATGCTTACTTAATACTTAACAACTTAAAGTTCCAATTCAACATGTTATGACTACTCCTCTCATGTACTTAGGAGAAATTGACTTAAATTCCATTCTTTTCCATATGGTCACCATATTCAATTATAATTACATGCCATGAATTCAAAGATACTTATCAAAAATCCAATTCTAAGCCCATGTGGCTAAAGTACAAAGTAGCATTCTTAAAACACAAGCATGAAAGCACACGGGTACAAGCAAAAATGCATTATCCATCGTGAATTCCATACCCAAACTTTTATAATTCATATCTTAGCATGCCAACCACATTCTAAATTCAACTTAGGTAGCAAATTACTCACTCAAACCACCATAGGTAGCAAATTCTAGCCAGCTTTGTGAGGCCAAATAAGTAAATATTAAGAACAACATGCTTAGTTCCATTAAATGCTCAAGGAAACCAACTTCATTAAGGAAGAATTCAACTTGAACTACATCATTCTAGCTCTCCTAAGTCTATGTTCACTAGCCTAGGCACCCAAATACATGAAGAAAAGGCTGAAAGTCCACTTACATGTCACTTTAAAGGTGTCAATCCCATCTAAACCTATGCTACTAGCCCCTTTCTAGCTACCATGGTAATCTTATGCCTCCTCCGTGGGCCTCCAATTGCCATCCTTCGGCCACCATCACCTCACACACATCACCACCTAGATGTTAGCTATGGTTCAGCATAAAAAATCAGCTAAAAAGCCTAAGAAATGAGGGATAAATAGCCATGAACTCACTTTTGGGTAATGGTT
>CANXYI010370918.1:0-11498 GCA_948208565.1 Hura crepitans | reverse complement strand
TACACTATAAGAAATTCTTAATAAGATTGATTATAGGGTTAAGGATATAGAATGCTAAATCTCGACAAGAGGTATTTGCTAGTACCAGTACTAGTTGCATATGGCAGAGAGGAAAAGGTACCAATAAGGAGAGACCTCTTTTAGAGAAAGAGGTAGAGCACTATGGGATAGTCTAGTGCAGTGGTTGATTAGTAAGATAAGGAGAGATGGTATTAAGGGTAGAGGGTGACCAAAACTCAATGGTTAAGGTAAGCTTCCACTAATAGACCCTCCTCACCTTCTCGGGTTAATAGTACCTCTTATATAGAGGGGTACCAAAAGTGGACCCTCCATGTGTGGCTGTTGATTGAAAAGACACTGGGGGTAGTATAGGGGATGCAAGTGGGATGAATGTCTCTAATTTAGTGCTAATAACCACTACAGAGAGAGTGTGCTCAGGCACAAGAAGAGGTACTCAGACAAAAATATCTAATGTCACACCCCAAATTAAGGGTTAGAGATTGACTAACAGAGAGCACTTCAATGTTAGTAAAGGTATTAGAGTTAAAGCTTATGCTTTGGCCAGATAGTGTGTAGTGAGAACTAGAAAAGTGGCTGCAGCACTTGATGGCATGAATGGTATTTTATTTATCTATTGTCTCAGTCTTAGCTTTGATAGAACCTAATTTAATGCCTTCATGTGTATGTACCGCACTAGCACAAAATAGGTAGATAGGGCTTGAGCAAGTTGATGTAGACATTAGAGTTAACAACCCTGTGTGGTAGTGTGTGATTGTGAACGGGTGCATCAAATATGCCTTTTAGTGATTTTAGGGCATAGATTTTTGTTGATTTGATTGAATTGTATTTTAATAAATTGAGGTACTCCTAGGATGGGAAAATTAATAAGCATCAGGCTATGACTGAGTGTAACCATAGGATATTGATCCTTCAGACTGTATGAGGACTGATAGAGGTAATGGATGATGAGAGAAACCCTTTGGACAATCCTATTTTTGTTATCAAGATATAATAACTCATTGGGAAGGAGTGACGCATGTTTGGCCTATGGTTTTGATTTGAATGATTTAATTCTAATCTAACATATATTTTAGTTAAAGCTCAGTTCTTTAATGTAGCCTTAATGAGCTACTGAGGTTATCATTATAGAGAGAATTAGATTCTAAAGTGGAGGTGTATCCTACTATTACTCCAGTGATTATTATTCATTATAGGATGGCATCTGCTGTAATAAAAGCACCTAGAATATAGCTGTAAGACCTATGTGATAAGGGTTTTATTAGACCTAGTGTAACTCTTTAGTAATTGTCTTAGTTATTTATAAGAAAGAAAGATAGGTCAGACGGGTTATGCATTACCTTAAAGGTACTTGAGCAGAGTGATTGTATAGAATTAGCATCCCCTATCTTAGTGGTTGATCTTCTTAATCATTTGAGAGGGGTTGGTCTTCATTCATTTGAAATTGATATGAGATCTAAATACTATCAGCTGAGGATTTAGGGAAGCTGATGTTACTAAGATTGCTTTAAAAACCCAATGCATGCACCCTAAGTTCTTGGTGATGCCATTAGGGCTTACCAGTGCCTTAGCAACTTTTATGGATCTTAATGAGCAAAACTTTAATCTTATGTAGACCGGTGGTAATGGTGCTCCTAGATGATGTTATGGTCTACTCTAAAAACTTGAAAGAGTATGAATAACACCTGAGGGTTATGATAATGACCCTAAAAGAGAGGGATAGTTTTGTGCCCAACTCAATAAGTGTGAATTGGGTGGATGAAATTTTTCTTTAGGGCATAGAGTTTCAATAAAGAGAGTCAAAATTGTCCCTCGTAAAGGTAACGTAGCGTTGGAATAGAAACCCTCTAGAAATGTAACTAAGATGAGAAAATTTCTAGGCTTAATTGATATTACATAAGACTTGTAAGAGGACTTTCATTATTGTTACTCTTTTGATTAGACTAATCAGAAATAATGTAAAAATTATTTGGGATAATCAATATCAAGCCAATTTTTGCTAAGTTGAAGTAGATGTTGATAGAGGCTCCTACCCAAATTGAACTTGAATAGGGTAAGGACTTTGTTATGTACAATGATGCTTCAATGAATGGCTTGTTAGGTGTTAATGTTTGGTGGTAAGGTAGTGGCTTATGCTTCAAGATAATTGATGCCACGAGAGAGGGATTATCCTACCCCCGATTTAAGGCTAGTTATCATATGGTTGTCTTAAAACATACGATTGCATTATCATTATAAAGAGGAATGCTCTATATGTACAGATCATAAGAGCTTGAAGTATTCCATTACTCATGAGAAGGGATATGAGATAGAGAAATTGAATGGAGTTGATTCATGATTATGATGGCCTGATTGGCTACCCACCTGTGAAAGCTAATGTGATAGTAAATTCTAAGTATAGGAAATCTATGGTAACCTTGAGAGCTATAAATGTTAGGTTACAATTCACTATAGAAGAGGCTGTAGTGGTTGAATTGTAAATGAAGTCAAATTTTAGTTAGCAAATCAAAGAGAATCAAATGAGAGATGAGTAGAAGGTCTAGATAATTGGCAAAGCTAAAGAGGGGAAGAGCATGGGGTCTGTGTTGATAGTAAGTGAGCAATTGAATCATTAGAATAGATTATACATATCTTATACAGAGGACCTAGGGTGCAAATGTTTAAGGAAATACATGAGGCTTCTTGTTTCATGAAGTTTGGAAGGAAAATTTTGAGCTTCGAAATTTCATTGATTGATGGCATAGTATGGAAAGAGATGTGAAAGAATATAATACCAAGTATTTGACATGCTAGCAAGCAAAAGCAAAGCATCTGGTTCCTTCTAAATTATTGCATCCTACAACTATACTAGAGTGAGAATGAGAAAAGTTAACCCAGAGTTTGTGATAGGCTTACTATTGACCAATGGTAAATGCAATGTTGCATAGATAATTGTTGACAAATGGTCAAAATAGTTTATGTTACCCAGTTAAGATAGATTAGCCCTTAAAGAGGTTAGCTAGACTATATGTAATGAGATTATTAAATTTCATGATGTGCTAGTGACTATCATTTGGACAAAGATCTTTGTTTTACTTCAAGATATTGGAAGAGGCTGTAAGATGCTTTAGGCACCAAACTAGCTTAAAACCTAGTTTATCATCCTCATTCTGATGGATAGCCAGAGAGGGTGATATAGATATCTAATAATATGCTGTGAGATGGTATTAGTAAGCTTATGGTTAACTGAGATACATGTTTACATATACTCTTGGTAGAGATTGCCTATGATAGTAGTGACTAGTTTAGTTCAAAAATGGATACATATGAGGCATTATATAATAGGCAATACAAAACCCTTTGTGGTAGAGTGAAGTTGGAGAAAGAAAGTCTTCAGAGTAGGTTTAATTAAAGCAGATGAAGAAAAGTGAAATTAATCATAAAAAGATTGATAGTAGTTGTGATTAGATAGGAATCATATGCTGACTTGAAATAAAGAGCTACTGAATATTCAGTTGGAGAAAAGGTGCTCTAGAGGTTTTTTGGGGAAACAAGTGTAGAGGTTCAAGAAAAAGGGAAATTGAGTCCTAGGTTCATTAAACCCTATAAGAGTACTAATGAGGTCAGACCTTTAGCAATAAGCTTGCACTACCACTTGAGCTACAACAATAAATAGTGTTTTTATGTTTATATGCTTAGGGGGCAAAGGTTGAATCTATTTCATGTAACTCAGATGATAACTACCAAAGTACAGTTAGATATAAATTATAAAGAGGAAACATATATAGAGTATGGCTCGTGAAATCAGATAGTTATAGAGATAAGACCATACCACTATTACAATGCGATAGAGGTATAAAAAGACAAAAAAGTTTCCTAAGAGCTAAATGAGCAAAAGGGAGCTAAGTATCCTCCTTAATTTGCTTCAGGTAATTTTGAGGATGAAATTTTCTTAAGAGGGGAAGAAATTTAATGCCCATGCTCTAAGGCTTTATGAACAGTGCCACAGGGTCTAAGAAGTGTGCCTCGGTTATCGGGTCACTTACACATGGATCGAGGTGATGACATTGGTTATGAAACTATAAAAGGCCTTAATTTGATGAAAAGAGCAAAATTTAAAAATTTAGTAGAACCAATAATTCATATCAGATTGAAAGCTACCCCTCGATGCAATAAACATTTTTAGGCTAGGATTGACCTTGGATGAGCCCAGACAGACCTAAAAAATAGTGAACCTTAAAGCTAAAAAATTGCATTGAGTCCAATGTTGAAAGAATTTTTAGAATCAAAGGTCATTTGAACATTATCGTAATTTTTAAGGTTGGCATGCAAATCGAGGTAGTGTAAAAACTACCCTATCGAAGGAATTTGGCCACAAAAATTTACAAGCAGGTAAAGGGAATTAAAATATGAATTTTTTAAAAAATGGTGTATTATTTGAGGTTTGAGTGAATTACTATGAATTTTTTATATTTGCTACAAAATTAAGATGTTTTGAGAAGTTTCGAGACAACCTTGACATGTTAAAATGGGGCCTCAATCATGCCAAGTGGCAAATATCACTTTACAAGTGGAATTCCACTTGGATTGATGAAAGAACTCATCTCCCTTCCAACTGCTATTGTTGACACCAAAGGGAGAGTAATCTAGAAATAACTTCTTCAGTTTTTCACAAAAAATGGTGATTCTTGTCTCTAAATTTAAGTTTGTTGTTAGACACTATGGGAAAAAAGAATTGGGTAGAAAGGGCTTCTCAATTTGGAGAAAAAAATCATCAAAGTTTTCAAGTCTAGATAGTCTAGAATGCTGACCCAAAGTTGAGTTCATGGCTGTTTCTCCTCTATTTCTTTGGTTTTTAGCTACATTTTAATGTTGGATCATGCCTAACACCTATGTGATGATGTGTGTAAGGTGTTTATGGCATTTAAATGACATCTAAAAGTCTACGGAGGAGGAGGAAAGCTACTATTAGTGTAGGCTAGTGTGCTATTCTTATGCATTCAAGGGACTTCCATCACATGTAAGTGAACTTCAAGCCTTTTCTTTATGTTTGAAGATGCCTAGATTAATGAATGAGCATGTAGGATGCTGGAATGTTGATTTTAGGATTGATTTCCTCTTTAGTAGTGTTAATTAAGTGAATACTTAGTGAATTAGGAGTATGTTTCAAAGAGCTTGCAAAGTTAGCTTTATTTCCTTGCAGATTTTGATGGATATGGATGCTTGTCTTGGTTGTACAATGATTAAAATGTAAATTTTGAATTGCTTGGTATGTTTGAAAGAAGATTATAGCCATTTTAATTGGAAATCATAATGAAATATGCCATTCATACATGTACCAAAGAAGTAATCTTTATGAATTTCATGTGTGATGGTTAGTAACCTATGAGAATTAGCTTGAAATTTGGTGTATATGAGTACAATTGTGTTCATAGCATGTATCTATGGATGATATGTATGTGAAATTTTTATGGAAAACATGTGTATATGTATGATCTTAAAATGGCCAAATGCTATGTCAATTTATGGCATAGCATGGCATGAATGTGTGTCATGGTACATGATGTGTAATGGTGGGACGTGTGGTGTGTGATATGTGTTCCACATGTACATGGCATGAAATGTAAGTAATCATATATATATGTATGGTGTAATGTATGGTAAATAAAGGTAGTGTAATGTGTTAATAATTTGGTTTAAAATGGTATTGAAATGGCAAGAAAGAAGAGTACTTAAATTGGCTTATTAGTGACCTTAAATTTGCTTGAAAAGTGATATATAATAATTTGAGATCATATGTAGCCTAGTACACCATGAAGAATGACTTTAATAGGACTTAAAACTTGACTATAAATAATGTCTTACCAAGTGGCTTGAAAGGTGCTATATAGTTGCATTTTTAATTTTACCTTTGGACTAGATTTGAAACATATTTAAGAATGGCTTTTATGCCTGTGTTTCAGCCTTGGAATTGACCTAGATATTTTTGGCTTTGTGCCTATGAATGTGCTTAAGAAGATTTTGGAAACTGTGTTAAATTTGGACTTAAAACAATCCCAAAATTTGACTTGAAAAGTGGTCGAAATGACCTGTAACTATCCAGTTGACCATTACCTGAACCAAAAATGTCATTGGATAGAGAGTGTTAGTTTCCTAAGAACTAATGCTATAATAAATCATAATATATTAAACCTTGAATTTTGGCAATAACAGGACTTAAGATTATTTTTGAATTTTTACTTGGTAGAGCAAAAATGTGGTTATACTAGAGCAGTTGAAAAATAAAGTGTGTGATAAAAATTATAACTATCTATTTTTAGACTATAAATATTATAAGAATATTTTTTTGTTAATAAAGGAACTTAAAATGATCTACTTAGCCCATTAGTTAGACACCCACTGGATGGGTTGATCAGTTAACTTTGGGTTTTGCAGTTGCTAGTTGTCTAATGTTTAGGTAGTAAACTTTATTGGTTGCTAGAGAGGTTTATAACCTGATCTCAATTATGTCACCCAGTTGTTGATGATATTTATTGGTGGATGGAGAGGTCTACAGATAGATCTCTATTATGTCACCCCAAATGTTAATGATATTTATTTGTGGCTGGAGAGGCCTATGGGCTAATCTCCATTATGTCACACATCAATTATTTACTTGTGTCTAGAGAGGTTACGGACAAATCTCCATTATGGCATACTTCTGGGTGCAACAACGTAGGTCTAGAATAGGGACCACTGCACTAGTTTATTTTTCCTCTAGATCTAATGTTTAAGTGTCGTCCTCTTAGTCGGGCTAGTGAATTAAATTAAATGAATAAGCAGAATAATTATGGAGGATAAAAATTAAGCATAATTGGATGACTTTTTCTAAGTAACTAATGAAATAAAGGCTAAAGGGCATTTTGGTCATTTTACACCTAAGTTGTTAAATAAATTGATTAATGTAAAATATGCATTCTTTGAATCATCATAACTACTTTAAATAATTTATGTGTATCAAAAAGGTAATTTCTTGACATATAAATGCCTTAGGAGTGTTTTAGTAATTTGGCACCATGGTATATAAAAATTAGATAATAAGATTAATTCAGTTACTAGAATACACAGGTATGAAAAGACATAATGTCATAATTTAAATGCTTTAAGTTCACCCCTGAGTATCTCGTATACTCATCCCTATTTTGGTGCATAGGTATTCAAGAGTAGAATCTTGCCTCATAAGGCATGCTGATGAGAGTTCAGAGGATAACTGAGAAGGAATAAGAAGTAAAGGTTGTACAGTTTTGATATCCATATACCTAGGTGTGAATTGGGTAGAAACCATGTATTTAAGCTATGAATATGTTATATATATAAGTAAGCATTAAACTGTTAATGAAAGTAAAGTAACCCTAGATTTTTCTTGTTAATTTTTGTATGGAAATAATGCTTGTTCATGTTGTGAGCCAGAGGCTTTATATATGCATGTGTTTGGCTATGCCCTAAGGCCTATAATTGCTATGTGATAATATCTAATGATGGTAGGATGATACCTCATGGACTAGAAGGGTCCAAGAGGTTTGATAAATAGTATTAAAGTAATTATAGAAGAATAGTAATTTTGGGATAAGGGCTTAGGTAGCCATTATGGTATCGAATTTTTTGATGGTACTAGATTCTATCAGATTCTCTCTATACTAGCTGAACCATAAAGTTGCTAACCTAAATTGATTATAGGAACTAATCGAAATGATCTTAGATTCGGATAGAATTATCTAGTGTGGAATAAGTAAAAGTTAAATGAATGATCATAGGGAAAATTTTAGGATGGATGACCTAATGGGAAGTGCACTGCTTATTAGGTTTCTTCAGGAATCTAGTAAGGGGTGTCACACCATAGGCTAAAATAGAGTCGAGCTAAGAATGGCTTGAGATGTGCCTAGATAGACCTAAAAATATCATACCTTAAAGGTTAAAAATTTCCTTTAGTCCACTAGTAAAGAATATTTGAATTCAAAGGTTGTTTGTAAATTTTCTTAATTTTAACCTTTACATGTAAATCGAGGTAGTTAGTTAACTGTCCTATTAGTTAAACTTGGCTATGAAAGTTTAAGAGCCTTTAAAAGGGACTAATCGAGGATTTTTAAAATAAACATAATGATTTTTCATGATGTGTGATTTTTAAAAATTCTTTGAAATTTCTATCAAAACTATGCTTTTTCAAGTTCCTTAGGTGGCATGTGACCCCACTCGTGCCACCTCAGCCACTATAAATAAACCTTGGTGACATGTAATTGGCCACATGTCCAATGCCACTCACCACCCTTCTATTTTCTTCTTCTTTCTTCCTTAACCATCCCGATGCCATTTTCCTCTTGCTTCCACCAATTTTGCTTCTTTTTGTAAGCTTTTCTCTTGCTAACTGCCACTAAAAATCAAGTTAATGTGTTAAGATTTGAATTGTAAAGGAATTTGGAGCCATAGGAGTCCCTAAAGCTCAAAGAAATTCAAGTTGTGTGCAAATGTATATAAAAGTAGCCGAAGAGGCAACTACATGTGTGTAAGTGAATCCATCCTTTTTAATTTACTTCCTAGAGGATTTAGTGATTGTAAGAAAGCCTATAGGCTTAGAATTTGATTTAGAGACTTGTGTGTTTTTTCAAGAATTTTTAATGTGAAGTGTTGTGTAAAGAAGCTAAGGCCAAGTGTAGTGTAATTAGGCATTTTAGCAAGATTGAACTGAATAATAAATTTTTTGGTAGTGATGTATTTGAATTTAAAGCATTCAAAACAAGGACATTAGAATTCAAATATAATAAGCTTAGTAACCTTGTATGGAAATGGTGTGTGTGAATGGATGAATTAGGCATATACTTGTGTTAATGATGTGTGGAATGTATGCTTGGAATGATAACTTAGTGAAAAGAATCCATATAGCCATTTAGTTTAACTGTCTCAATTTTATATTACACATGTACTAATAACTTCACACCTTCTATACATGAGTGATTGACTTCTAAAACCAAAAGAGTATAAAAAAGAATATGAAATAGGCTTTAGGTTAGCTACATTAACTCCTGCTAAAGTTAGATCGCTATCTCATCTATAGCTTGTGCATCAAAACATTGACACACTGAGTATGCACTCAGTGATGGAAAAGATACAATAAAGTATGTCACAAAAATAAACACAGGTATGAATCATGTATACCTATGCATAGGCATTGCAATCATGATCATGTAGGATATCATATCAGATCCCATTTACCCTATTCAATCATCTTCATTCCTATTATCAAGTAAAATTCCATATATTAAGTTCATCATTAAGTTTAAAATAGTTTAGGTCTATAACAGAGAGATGAAACTTTAAGACACTGGATAACAGGGTCTATCCTATGCAATGGCTTATATTTTAGACCTCAGTAGCTACACCTACCTCACCCAATATCAGGGATCAGTCTGTAGACCTCCGTAGACCTCACTAGTTAATAGCAAGGATTAGTCCGTAGACCTCACAATATCTATAAGTGGGATAGTAGGGATAAACCTCATGGGACCTCCTAATACCCCAAGTCACATCTTTAAAACATCATGGGGAGATAGCAGGTATTAGCCCTGTGGGACCTCCTAATATCCACAAGTAGTTAATGGGTAGTAGGGATCAGCTTAAATGGACCTACAAATACCGAAGTGTGTAAGGTTTATCTTAAAACCTCGGCAGCTGCACACTCTACATCCAATAGACAAAAGTGGTCCTAGGAGGAACAAACTACCTAGCAGTTGCTAATTCCCTAGTTAATTAGTCAACCCATCCTATAGGTGTCTAATTGATGGGCCAAATCACTATTCCTTAGTTATTAATGACATCTACCATCAATGTTGCTATGTTTCATGTTAATCATGCCAAGGAAATATATTGCACACAACATTTCACACAAATTAACATTTTTGGCCTTTTGTCGCAAAATCACTATTCATTTGGTCATTTTATAGGTATATTACTATTCATTTGGTCAATTCTCAAAAATAGGCAAGTTATATCTCAGATCTTAGCACCATAACTCTTATGCATCATCAATCATTACCTCTCATACTCAATAATGTTCCATTTCTCCTTATGTTACTAACATAATTATACACATATAGTCACCATGTTACAAGGCATCTTTATGTGAAAATTACATAATCATTTTGGCCTATTTTTACTACGTTTACATACCATACTTCTTAGCATTGTTATTTATCTTCTAAGCATTATTTGTATACATCATTTGCATGCACCATGCCTAACATGCCATATACATAACTATAATTGGCATAACACCTTTTATAAACCATTCGGTCATACCATGTACACACACATACACCTAATTTCTTTTCCCAATTATCATTCATATCATGTTTTTTGACACCATTATGATAGTCATATCATTCATTTACATCGAAACCATACACAACACCATGAACATGCAATTCCATACAAATAAACACATACCAAATCATGCTAAAACATATGATACATATGAATTAAATCTATTCCATATACCTACGGTGTGAAAACACCCTTTTCTCCAACACTTTTGTGCCTAAAAGTTTGTTCTCCTTCAAGATTTTTCTTTTAACCTAAACATACACAAATTTTTGCATAGAAAAATTCTCAAAATTTTTACATAACTTCGAATGAAAATATAAAACCATGGGACTTCTAAAAACACTCTAAGCTACCTAAAACAAAAATAAAAAATGGAATAAAATCACTTAGTCCAAGATTGGTCACTATTCACCAACGTTACAAATCTTTCTTTTTAGGCTGAATTCTCTCAATCTCTTACTTAGATTAGACTCTAGAGGTCATAGAGGGCTAATCTATATGTTTTTTTTTGTGATTTTTGGTGGTGTATAGGTGGAGAGAGAAAAAGAAAATAGCGGAGTATTTTCCTTAGGAATGGCATTAGCCAAAGGAAGAAATGGAGGAGGAAGATGATGGTTCAGACATTTAACCCTTTCATATATGTGGGCCTTTATATAGGGTAAGTGGATGGCTCAAATCGTGACATGTGGCGATCTGACAATCCGTTTTCTCCAGATTTTCTTTTAAACTTCAAATTTCTCTAGACCTCCAAAAATACTTATTTAAGTTTTAAAAATCTTTTATTAGTGTCACTGAGGCCCACATAAAAATTTAAGTCAAAATTCCATTGTTAACTTTTAGTCAGTATTCATCTACCAGAATAAAATATTAAAAAAAATACTAAACAACCTCAGAAAATTAAAATTCTTTATTCATCATGTTAATTGGAATTTTTGAAGTTCAATGTATAATATTTTTGGGTCTATTTGGGTACATCCTAGAGCTATCCTGGCACAACCTCATTTTATCTCCCCATTCATTAGTTCTTGACTTGTAATGATTTATAAGTTCTACTAAAATTTAAAATTTTTTCATTTTACCAATTTCTAGGCCTATCAATGTTTTACGACTAATACACCCATTTTTGGTCTTATAAAGGTGCCTCGACC
>CANXYI010370432.1:0-12097 GCA_948208565.1 Hura crepitans | reverse complement strand
TATATATATATATATATATATATATATATATATATATATAAATCTTAGACATTACATTTTCATCATATATTATCTCAATAATTTCTATTAACATTTATTTTAATTCCATAATTTACATTTAGAACTTAGTTTAAAATTTTGTACAATTTACTTATTTCTTTCTTATGTAATATTTTATAATCTTTCCATTTCTATTATTTGGGGTACCTTATTAATAATTTATTTATTTCATAAGTTCTAAATCAAGTTCTCATTATCTTGTTCTTAATATCATTCTCATTTCACTAACTAACATTAACTACATTTCCACAATGATTTCCTCAAATTTCATACAAAAAAAAAATCTATATGTAATATCAAAGTTTTAAAGGTACACTTACCTCTCTAATTCTCCTTAGCAAAGCTTTATCCTTTCCATCAAGTTTCTTTAACTTCTTTTCCTCAATCTCTACCACTTGTATTTTAGTATTTTCTCATAGAAAATCCATAAAAAATTCTTATAAATCTAATTTCTCAAACCAACTTAATAATATTGTAATTGAACATTTATTCTACCTATTAAACCATAAATCTTAAAGTTAAACTAATTCTCTTGATCATTATTCATTCTCACATAAATGTTCTTCTTTCTTCCAATATACTTAACAACCTATTCACGTCTTTTCCTTTTCGAGGCTAGTCAAATTGAAATAACCAAAGACTCAACTTAAATCTCACCTTTCGAGTCTTGAAAGATGGAAGGAAATTAGAGGAATCCTTAGCTATTCCCATTTGATTAGCCTAAAAAGAGCGAGTTGGGCATCACAACGTAGGAGTCGCCACTTAACTGAAGTCGGGAAATACCTTGTAGGGTCAAAACTAGAGCGGTTTGAAACCCTACTCTTATTTATACCCCAAGTTAATACAGAATTTTAGATTGAATTTTATATTTTTATCTTTTTTCTCAAGTAGGTTTTAGCATTAAAATAAATCATGTAATCACATAAAAGAATAATAAAACATATTTACACAAATAAATAAAATGCCTAATATTAAAAATAACATACATAAAATTGAGTAATTGATTATTTTGAGAATTTTTGGTTCTCATATGCCAATTTTTAGAAAACAGATTTTATTTTATGTGACTTTTATTAAAGAAAAATCAAAACCCATTTTATTAGAAAAAGACCAATTAATTAGGTATAAAGTGATTTGGTTATTTTTCATAACATGCAAAAATCATTTTTTACCCATTACAACATTCACAAAATATATAAGAAAATAATCAAAATGAAAATTAAATTACATGGCCATTACTTAAAATACATTCTGACGGAACAAAAAATAAAAGTTACATAGAAATTACCTAAAATACATTCTAACTAAATAAAAAATAAAATTACATTGAAATAATCTAAATATCTAACCAAAAAAATAATAAATAAAATTAATAATAATAAAGAGAATAACTAGAAGAAAAAGAGAATAAATAAGGAATAAAAATAACGAGAAAGTAATGAGAAAAATAAAAATAATAAGAAATAAAAAAATAAAGGAATGATAAAAGGGTACTTCATTGATGTTTGATGAAAAGGCAGAAAAAAAGATTAAACAAATCCCAATAGATCAAACAACTCACATCACAACAAAATTATAATATTAGTATGAGAAATAAAATAAAAACACGAATAGAATAATTAATGAAAAAATAAAATAAATAATTAATTAAATACTTCAAAAATGATATATAGATAGTAAGTTATCACATTTAACTAGTAGATGGATAAAAGAAAGAAAAGAAAAGAAGAAGGAGAAAGATTGGTTGACCCACCATGTATAATTGCCTTTAGGAAAATATCCAAAAAAAATTATGAGTAAAGGGTGTAAAAACCTTTTGAAATTATAAAAATAGCATTTGAAAAGTATTTTTCAGCTTTTAGGTGTGCCCTTACCAAGAAAAGTCGACCTTTAAGACTAACCTAGGGTTCACTTTATATACACATAGATCGAGGTACAAAATGATCATTTTAGGTAGTGAAACATCCATTTTGCACTCAAAACAATCATTTTGGAGGCCAAAACAACCATTTCGCCTAAAGAGGAGTCCTATACGAATTCTGCCTCTTTGGTAAAATGACATCATCTTTTAGGGCAAAATGACCATTTCAGGACAAAATAATGTAGTTTTGCCCAGTAACCCCAAGCTTGTCAAAAATGCAAATTTTCAAAATTTAAAATATTTTTTCCCTTTTTTTAAATGCTATCGAGCTTATCGGCTCAAGCCCTTAACCCACCATAGATGCTTGTTTTTCTCATAATTCAAGTCACACTGCGAGATTTTTGGGTCGGGCAAAAGCTTATGTTAAAAAATTAATTAAAAAAATACTTTGAGATCTTTGAATCAGACATTAATATGCTCATTTATTAGAATTTAGTCTTTTTTTCATCATTTAGGAAATCCAAACACAGGGGCCCTAGAAACCCAGTGTTTATAGTTACCCCTAAGTTTAGGGAGAAGACTACAGAGTGTGAGGTGACCCAAAGTTTTGAAAGAAAGAGGTATATACCTCATGGGGTGACCCTTTTGTAAGTGATCCAATATTGTTCTAAGCAGTGGTAAAAGATATTGTACCCGTTGTTAATTCTTCTCAGATAGTGCTGAAGACATTATATCTGAAGTTGACTTGATTTTAAGTAGTGTTGGAGATGTTGCACTTAAAGTTTTTGTCATTCAAGTAGTCCTGGAAACATTACACCTAAAGTTCATGTAATCTTGGCAGTGCTAAAGACGTTGCACCCGTTGTTGTGATTTAGGCAGTGTTAGAGACATTGCACCTGAAGTTGATGCGATTCGGGCAGTCCTGGAGATGTTCCACCAGTTGTTATGATTCAAGCAATGCTTTAGACATTGCACCTGAAGTCGATATGATTCAGGTAGTGTTGGAGATGTTGCACCTGAAGTTATTATCATTCAGGTGGTGTTAGAGAAATTGCACCTAACATTGATTTTGTTGAGGCAGTACTAGAGATATTGCACCCAAAGTTGATGTGATCCGGGTAGTGCTGGAGATATTGTACTTAGAGTTGTTAGGATCCGAGCAGTGCTAGAGATGTTGCACTTAAAGTTATTGTCATTCAAGTAATGCTAGAGATATTGCACCTAAAGTTATTGTTACTCAAGCAGTGCTAGAGATATTACACATAAACTTAATTTTTTTTCATTCAGATAGTGCTAGAGACATTATATCTGAAGTTGTTATTAGTTCAGACAGGGCAAGCCATTGCATCTAACCTTGATAATTTTTTTATTGACTATGGGTCACTATTCTTACCCCCTGCAATTGAGCAAATGGTGGTGAATTATTGTCAGTTCAGCATTTGTGATGTTGTATACAGAATTTTGCTTGCATCTTGTGAGAAAAAGGTTGAAGCATGTTATTCATTTGATTTTATTTACAGCATTGATGTATGTTATGTGTGAATACATCTCTTATTCATGTCATGGCTGCATCATATGAAATTCTGACTTCCTTTTTTTTCAATAGTCAGCTAGAGGTCTTTTGTATTTTGTCATATATATTATTATTTTGATTTAATTATTTATTTCTTTTTATTTACAAAAAGATAAATGTAATGAAGAGAATATGACAAAGAACTAGCAATTTCATAAATAAAAGCTTTGAGTACAATATTTTGTGTCCTAAGCTAATATGTATAAATGACATAAACAAAAAGGTAAGAAAATCTAAGGAGCTGGAGGGTGTCTCTGGGCCCAAAGTGTCTAGAGCTCTACCTCAACTGCGTCTAGCCTACTAGTCAGCTCACGACGAGTCTCTTTGATCCTAGTACCTAAGTGAGGTGTGGTTACTCTATTATCCTGGTCTTCATGCCCTGCAGTAAGGTCCCGAATGAAGGTGGGGGAGGTGTTGAAAAGGATAGACCTGCCTCATCAGTCCATTGCCACTGTCATCTGGGCGGGTTAGTAAGACTAAGATTGTCATCAAGCAGTTGGTCCAAGTCGATTGCAAACTAGGCATCCTCTTGGTCTATACTTGTAAGCTGCACCTTATTCTGCTTTGTTAACTCCTCAGGTGTATAAAGTGATATCCTATCAGGCATGTGTAGTTAAGAGTCACAATCTGGATTGCAAAGTAAGTCTCCCAATTAGCCCAGAACTGCTGTTGAATGGGGGCACCCATTTAATCCAGATCAATGCCAACTCCCACTAATATAGCCATGACAATGCCACTAACCATGATCTCTTTACCAGGAAACCTACTAGCTCGGTAAAGATTATCTAAAATGGACAATATCAAATTGAACTAGACACTATGCTTTATAGCTTAGAGGGTATATAGCTCGGTCCGATAACCTGACCACTAATGCCACTACACCCTAAGTATGATAAGGTCGAGACCCTGTGCAGGTACCAATGAAGTGGGTCTTGGATGGAGGAAGCCTTCATGTAGCTTGCTCTATAGAACATACTAGCCCATCTATTGGTGGCCTACTGGTTGTCTAGACTTCTTGGTATCGTTATAATGTTGTCAGTAGGTGTTAAGGACCCTAAACTAGATAGTTGTCCCATCGAAGGGATGTGTCTGATGGTACTGTAGGGTGCTCAAGAATTGTAATGCCATCCTAGGGTACATGGCATGGTGCTGTGAATAGAAATCCCTTTAGCCCACTTACGCTAAAAGTTGGTTAGCTCTAAGTAGCACTCCCAAATTTCGTAGCATTCTAGCATAGAAATATCAGCTCCCTATAAAGGTGACCGATGCCAAGAGGTGAAACCTCTCAACTTCTTTAGCATTTAGCCAACCCAGTACTACCATGTATGTCGGGACTGGATAGCAACGTTCATGGCTTTGTTGTTTACGTGGAGGCATTTTTCTTGTTTTTTCCTTTTTTTGTTTTTGAAATGTAAAGCATTAATGGTAAAAATGAAAAAAAATTGAAAAATTGAGGTTTTTAAAACAATTGGGTGAAAATAGCCATTTCCCCAAAGGGCAAAATAACCATTTTGGCTTGTGCTAAAACGGCCATTTTGGCTCGAAGGCAAATGGTTGTTTTAGCCAAAATGGGGCCCAAAATAGCCATTTTGACCCAAAATGTTCATTTTGCTATGTGAAATGGTTATTTTGGATCTATGGCCCTTAAATGTCATGAATGCATGCTTAGATCCTTATGCCACTTGAGTCCTCTCTCTTTTTTTTTGCTCTAATAGGTGACGAATTCCTCCTAAAGCTTCACAAAATCCTTGATCTCCTTTTTACTTAGGCAATTCCTACTCTAGGTACTTTTAATGGCTAAAAATTCCTCCTATAGGTCCAACTTGATCTATCTTTTCTAAAGGTTGCTACTTGCTTTTGGGACCTGCAGTTTCACATTTTTCAATTTTCTCATTAAGAGTTCTGCCCTTTATTTAAAGAATTTGCTACAATTCTGAAGGTGTCCTATTTATATGATACACCACCTTGCTATCCCAATTGCACTCCTTACTACCCGTATGAGGTGGTTGATGCACTTGGGATACCTCTCTCATTAGTTATTAAATGGGTCTCGAGGCAAAAGTCTATCTTTCTAAATTCTCTACTAGCTTATGTTGAAGGCTACATTGACATCCCATCCCTTTGTACGAGTGTATACTTATTCATTTTTTTCTCTAAGTATCTCACAGTTACATTTGAAGGCCATTTTGGAGATTATCAGCTCTTTGATGTGCTAAATAACTTGACAAAAGGCTTGAACCCTTTCCCTCTGATCCTTGCTGAGACTATCTTGGGATTAGATGCTATGTAGTCTAGTGAAGTTGATTTCTTCCACAGGAGCCTGCTTTTACTTCACTTTTTTTAGGAATAGACCATCTTTTAAGCGGTTTTTACCCTAATCTCTAGTCTGCCTTTTACTTAGGAAGCCCTTTTAATTTTTATTGTTAAAAAACTTTTTAAAGATAGGCTACCCTTAGGGGTTTTCACCTTATCTTTAGCTTAACTTTTGCTTAGGAAGCCTTTTACAAGTTTTTATTCCTAACAACTCTTTTTTAGGTCTGGTTATAGGAGAAGCTTTGGTTGTCGGATGATCTTCCCTAATATTTTCTCAGATCTTATAGTCTAAAGCATTTACTACCTCATGTTGTCATATGCCATTTTTTAGATATGAAGTAATGGGTCCTTTGGATGAATGCCATTACTAATGAAAGCATAAATTTCATAAGCCTATGGATTTCTCTATGGTATGCATGATAGAGTGGTTTTATAGGCTGTGTACCCTTAGTGGGCTTACATAAAGTTGTATCTTGTATTCCATACCACTATGTGAGGTAGTTTGGTGAGACTCAAGGTATTGTGACCTATCTATTATCATTCAGAGGGGGAGATCTATCTATCACCTTTGCCGTTAGGTATCATAACTTATAGAAGTGATTACCCTTAAAGACCACAATTCCTCTCATAGTTTCTTACAACTTCTAAACTTCTGAAGCATATAAAGATTGGGTGACCAACTCTTCTAAGGACTACCGATCTCAATTATTGAAAACGCAGGATGAAAATAAGAGGCAGAAGATTTGAAAATATGTGCACTTTTATTGTTTTTCTGAACTTTAGATACAAAGTAATGTAATAACAATATTTCTATTTCTTCATCCATAAGATGCTCAATTGAGCTTATTAAAGTGGTCTTATCTACTCGCATTATATTGGCATTTTATGATAATAACAATAGGACATTAATGCAACAACACATTTCCTCGTTTAATTAAATGAAATCTTAAACTCTTGTCGTCAATCAGCCTTTATAGGTTTTCTTGATTGACTATTTTCTCTTAACCCCTAATTATTGCATATTTTCGATTTTCACCCTATCGGGGTGCCCACTTTTAAAAAGGTCATCGTTTTTCGATTTTCGACTCATAGGGTTATTTTTCTCTTTTATTTATCTTTAACCATAAAATCATTTTAATCTATCCATATTCACCATCTCTTTCAACTTATTTCCATCACAATCTATAAGGATCACAACGCCCTTTAGCAATAATTGTTCAAATATGAATGGTCCTTCCCAATTTGGTTTGAACTTTCCTCTCGGATCAGTTAGACCTAATTTCATTTGTTTGAGGACTAGTCCCTCTTTTTTCAACTTGTAATTTTTCACCCTTTTGCAAAGGCTTGTGCCATCCTTTTTTGATAAACTTGATTGTGATAATTAGCCTTTAACCACTTTTTATCTAGCAAGTTCAATTGTTGAAACCTTTGTTTTACCCAGGCTGCCTTAGAAATCTTTGCTTCTACTACCACTTTCAATAACTAGAGTTCAATCTCTACCGGGAGCACAACATCTATCCCATATACCAAGGAAAATGGATTAGCACCCGTTGAAGTTCGAGTAGTAGTCTTGTATCCCCAAAGAGCAAAGGGAAGTCTGTTAGCCTAGTCCCTATAGGTTATAACTATTTAGGCTAAGATCTTCTTAACATTCTTATTCGCCACTTAGACTGCTTCATTGGCTTATGGTTTATAAGGAGAGGATTTATGGTGCTGTATCTTGTATTACTATAATAGTGCCTTTATCTTAGCTTGAAATTAGACACCATTGTTTGAAACTATGTGGTGTGGAACCCCATATCTACATGTCAAATTTTTCTCTATGAACTTAGCCATCTCTTTTGCTCCCAACTTCTTGAAGGATTCTACTTCAACCCACTTTGAGAAATAGTTGATGGCTACCATAATGAAATGATGCCTATTAAGGCTGTTAGATGTATTTCTTTAATTATATCTATCCCCTATGTAGGAAATGGTAGAGGAGATGATAAATTGTGTAATTCTGATACTAGCACATGCCTTAAATCTCTATACTACTAACATTTATGGCACTTTTTTACATACTTTAAGCAATCATGGTCCATAATGAGCCAAAAAAATCCTTGGCACATAATATTTTTAGCTAACTCTAAACCATTCATATGTGTGCCATAAAACCCTGCATGTATCTCTTCTATAAACATCTCCACCTCTTTCTTTTCTAAGCAATGAAGTTGAAGGCCATCTACTTTCCTTTTGTATAAGACCTTGCCTACACTAATGAACTGAGTTGATATCTTTTTTAATGCAATCTTATCTCTATCTGTGGCTTCTTTAGGGAATTTCCTATTTTCTAGATAGTTCTAGATGTCACAAAACTAAGGCTTATTTTCTTCTTGTTCAATTTCCATTATCTATGCTGACTTGTAGTAAGACTTTTTTGAACTGGAAATAATCACTAGTTTCTTGACTACCCTTTTTGGATTATCCCACATAGTGACTAGGGTGGCTAATGCATTTGATAACTGATTCTTATCTCTAGGAATATGGCAAAAAGTACACATCTCAAACAATTTGCTGATGAAACTTAGATGCTCTGTATAAGGCATTAATTTCTCCTCCCGAATGATCCATTCCTTATTAGTCTGATACACTACCAAAGATGAATCCCCGAATACCTTAACTATCTTCGCACTAGGAGCCAATAATGCTTCAAGCCTAAATTTGCAAGCCTCATATTCGGCCATGTTGTTTGTAACTTATATCTCAATTTTCTTGCTAGTGGCAACTTTTCTCCTTTAGGGGTTATCAATATTACCCAAACTCCTGCTCTTTTGCTATTTATTACCCCATCAAAATACATCTGCCACCCTTGGACTATTATCAGGGCTAAATGCTCATCTAGGAATTTAAACTTTAGTGCTTCACCTTTTAGTGGATGACTAGCTAGGAATTCTGCAATTGTGCGCCCTTTTATGGTTTTTTGTGTTATGTACTGAATATCAAACTCTTGGAGCAAAAGAAGCCATTTACCTATCCTTCCTACCAAAGATGGAGTTGTTTAAAGATATCTTAGTGGATTATGTTTGGATACTACCTATACTATATATAATTAGAAATAGTGTCTTAGTTTCTTCGAAGCCCATACCACTACTAAGCTAATCTTTTCCACTTCTACGTACTTGGCCTTATAAGGAAGAAACTTCTTATTCAGGTAGCAAATTGCAAACTCAACCCCAAACTCATCCTTCTACACTACCATTGGCCTTACTGAGCTTTCTTTAATAGACAAATAGAGAATTAGTGGCTTCCCATGCCTTGGTGGTTTCAAAACTGGTGGATTTAGTAGATACTCTGTAATAGTGTCAAAAGCCTTATGACAATCATCATTCCACTTAATTAGTTTGTTCTTTCTAAGAAGTTTGATAATGAGCTCATATATAATGGTGGGCTTGGCTATAAACCTACTAATGTCCTGTATTCTACCCAGAAATCCCCTTATCTCTTTCTTTTTTTTAGAACTGGCATCTTTATGATAGCTTTCACTTTATTAGGGTTTACCTCAATCCCTCTTTGACTCACTATATTCCCTAAGGGTTTTCTTGAAGTTACCCTAGAGACACATTTCTTAGGATTCAGATGAAGACTGTATTTATTGATCCACTGAAAGAACTTTTCTAGTGTATCAAAATGTTCTTCTCTTATAGTGGATTTAATCATCATATCATCCACATAAACCTCAACTTCCTTGTGAATCAGGTCATCCCAAATCCTCATAGCCATCTTCTTATAAGTGGCTCTAGCATTCTTCAACCTAAAAGGCATGACTCAATAGCAGAAGGTTCCCCATTCACTGATGAAGGCAATTTTTATCTTGTTCGCTATCCTATTCAAAATCTAATTGTAACTAGCATACCCATCGAGAAAGCTGTAAATTCTACATATTGTCGCACTATCGACTAAAACATCTATGTGCAGTAATGAAAAGTCATTTTTTGGGTAGGCCTTATTCATATCTCTGTAATCTATACACATCCTTACTCTGCCATCTTTCTTGGTGACATGTACCATGTTGGCTAACCAGGTCGAATACTATACTTCTTCTAAGAACTTATGTTCAATTTGCTTGTGTACTTCTTCTTTTATCTTTTTTGCCCATTCTAGCCGTATCCTTCTTAACTTCTACTTTACTAGTTTCACTTTTAGGTATGTGTGAATGGCATGTTTAGCTATCTCCTTATTCACCCCGGGCATGTCTTCATAGGTACAGGCAAAGACTTTTTCATATTTTTTTAATATTCTCTCAAATTTTATCCTCTCTTTAGGAGTTATATCAGATGCAATTAAGATCTCTTTAGGGTTTTCATTATTGCGAAGATTAAATGAGGTAGTATTGATTGAATTATTGTCAACCATGTTATACATGTCATGATTATCATTATGCATGATGCAACTAGATGATACATCACAAAAATAAGCAAAATCATTCATCTTATTAACAAAAGAGGTAGAAACATCATCATCAAGTAGTTCTGGTACATATAAAATTTTAGAAAAGTCTTCAGGAGGATTGTTTTCTTTTATCTTGCCTTTCCCTTTATCTTGAAGCATAGTAGTAGTTAGAATTTCTTCTTTGGGCTCGATTACCAAATTGCCCAGATTAATCATAACCTTTTCATCCCAAAAATCTGAGGTGGCTTTGACTTTACCCGTAGCCCAGTTAAATACATCAATGAAAATCTCAAACCTATGGATAACCTTCCCTTTAACAATAGTTGGCTTTGACTCTCCGCAGTAACTGACGTTTCCTTTTACCGGAACAAAACTCTCTTTTAGTGGTTGGATACTCTTTTTCACCTTATTTGGTTCTGAAGTCTCTACTGTGTATCCTAACTCTTTTTGATCCTTTTGTCCTTTTGGCTAAATGGTTGAGATCAAACCATCTAAATCATGGCCCAAACTAGCTTTACGTAAATAGTTCATTTTCTTAAGCATATTTACCACCTTAGGATCTTTTTCTTCCTCTTCTGAAAAGATCTCAACTATGTAGAAACCCTTGAAAGGCTAATTAACTATCTCAAGCATAGAAACCTATTTCTCTCTCATAGCCCTTATTGTCACTATCTCAACCTCATAGGGAATCTTTATCATCTGATGTAGTGTTAATGAAACCTTCTCAACTTATGGAACCATGGCCTTCCCAAAAGCAGGGAGATCAAGCACTGCAAATTCCACATCGTCTATGATTACCCCCATCTTGACCTTGACTTTGAATGTTCAATACGGCTACTTTTTAGTATTGTCATAGGCCATAATGGTGAGCTTAGACTAAGAGATCATTGAATCCTCAATCCTATATACAACTACTGCTTTGAGTGGGTACACATTAATTAATGATCCATCATCAACCATTACACATGTCGTTCACTTCAGCTTTTATGTACAAAAGACAATTGTGATGATGCCTTTCTAGTGGGATATCTATATTAGAAAAACAAAACACTGCCTTTTCTTCCCCTTTTACCATTACCATTAGTTCAGATGGCGATATGGTAGTTGAAACCGTTGTGGCACATAATGCTTCTGCTACCTTCTATCGATGTAAAGGGGATTAACGCAATAGATCCCAAATTGAAATTTGTGTGGAAGTCTTCTTTAGCTATTTTATCACTATATCATCCTCCTTTTTTGCAACTAGGGGAATTGGCTCTTTTTCTATCTTTGGCACAACTCGACTGCTTCAGGTAACTGAATTAGCCTCTATTTCTTTAACCAGCTTTTACTTAGAATTCAAATCAACCTATAAGTCTTGGACCTATTCCTTTAGCTTGCTTTTAGTGTAAGTGGCCTATATGTCTATCAAACAAACTAAACTCCTACCTAATTCTACCTTTCTCTCTATTGCTAGGTAGTTATTTCCATATAAGTCCCATAGCATGTACTATTTTGGAAATCCCAAATTAACCATGTTGACAGGTGGAGGAACATTTGAATAGGCACCCTAACCTTTCTATCTCTTCTTTGGATTGGGGATTTACTTTGAATCAATCAAATCTTGAATTCTATCCCTCAAAGTATGGCAGTTATCTATGTCATGGCTCCTGTGTTGATGATATTGGCAATATAGGTCTGATTTGCAATGAGGTTGGCCCTAATTTCTAGCAGGTTTGGAAGGAAAAGGGTTAAAGCTTCTCTTCTTTCTAGAACCATTTTAGGCACCAAGACAATGGTTTGCCCAAATTTGAATAGTGTCTTGTCACAACAGACACTTTAGTAGTTTTATTGGTCCCATTAAAAATAGTTTTGCTTGT
>CANXYI010370406.1:0-13343 GCA_948208565.1 Hura crepitans | reverse complement strand
ACTGATCTCCATTATGTCACCCAGATGTTAATAATGTTTATTGGTTGCTAAAGAGGCATACGGGCTGATCTCCATTACGCGACCCAATTGTTGATAATATTTATTTATGGCTAGGGAGGCCTATGAGCTGATCTCTATTATATCACACAAGTACTATTTACTTATGTTTGGAGAGGCTGCAATTGATCTCCATTATGGCACACATGCCAGTCCAGCAGTGTATGTCTAGAATGGGGACTATTGCACCAGTTTATTTTCCCTCTAAATCCAGTGTTTTTAAGTTTTATCTTTTCTAGTAAGGCTAGTGAATTAAATTAGGTAAATAATCAAACTAATTATGGAAGTAAAAACTAAGCATAATTGGATAATTTTTCTAAGTAATTGATGAAATACAGGTAAAAGGGGCATTTCGGACATTTACGTATATGTTGTCAGATAACTTGATTAATGTCAAATATGTATGTTATGAATGTAATAACCACTTTAAATAATATATGTGAGTCAAAAATACTATTTCAAGACTTATAAATACCTTAGGGGTATTTTAGTAACTTTGCACCCTATTATATAATTAAATTACATAATAAAGTAAAAACCAAATATTAACTGCACATGTATTGAATAATATATTGCCATGATTAAAATGCTTTAAGTTCACCATTGAGTATCTCATAAACTCAGCATACCTATTTTGGTGCACAGGTACTCAGAAGCTGTATCCTGCTATGTTAAGTGTGCTGATGAGAGTTCAGAGGATAATTGAGAAGGAATAAGAAGTAAGGGTTATATTGTTCTGATATCCATGTACATAGGTGGAATTGGGTAGAAGTATGTATTTAAGCTTTGGATATGTAATGTATATAAGTGAAACAAACTACTAAAGTAAATAAATAGTTGTATATGCTTTTCTTATGAATGTACATTCAGCTATGATGTTTGATGTTGATGTGAGCCTGAGGCTCTATATTTATGCATGCTTTTATATATGGCTTAAGTTTGATATGTGATAGTTGTTGATGTTAGGCTGATAATGGGGAACCAGATGGGTCTAGATGTGATAAGTAATATTAAAGTGTTTGCAGGTGAATAGTAATTTTGGGATAATGGCCTAGGTAACCGTCACGCTATCGGATTTTTAGATGATGCTAAGGTGTGTTAGATTCACTTTGCAATGGCTGAACCATAAAGAGATTAATGTAAATGGATTATAGGAACTGAACGAAATGATTTTTCATTTAGATAGAATTGTCTAGTGTGGCATAAGTAAAAGTTAAATGAATAACTAGGGGGAAATTTTAGGATTTATGACCTAGTGGGAAGTGCATCACTTATTGTATTTCTTCGAGAATCCAATAAAGGGTGTCACATTTGGTGGTATCAAAGCAAAGGTTCAATGTTCCTTAGTGGAGTACATGGATATCAAATGGTTAAGTTTCTAATTCCTCTTAACTGTGGCACTATCCGAGGCTGAAAAGGTAAAGTCTTCTATAATACAGAAATGACTGGTCTAGTTTCTCGAAGGAGGGTCCATGGAACCAATTGGTTTGGTAACCATAGTTATATAGACAGTATGTTATGTATCATCATCTAAACCAAGTAATGCTACTTAGCAACTAAGGTCATGAGTGACTAATTAAAAGCAGGCAGGAGAAACCCCTGTCCTGGTACTGTGAAAAGTAGTACATGAAATGATCATACTAGATTTTTGAAGTATGTTGAGGAAATTATTTTTAATGACATATATACAAAATATGAGGGATTTTTGATAAGAATGAATGTTGTGGTGAGGATACAGACAACTAAACCATAGAAAGAGGGATTTGGTAGTACTAGTACTAGTTGTATATGGCAGAGAGGAAATAGTACTAGCAAAGAGAGACCTCTATTAAAGAAAGAGGGAGAGCACTGTGGGATAGTCCAGTGCAGTGGTAGATTGGTAAGATTAGGAGAGAGGGTACTAGGAGTAGACCTCCCATGTGTGGCTTTTGTTAAGAGAGTTACTAGGGGCAGTGCAGAGGAGGCAAGTGGGAAAAATGTCTCCATTATGTTACTAAAGACCACTACAGAGAGAGAGTGTTCGCAGGCATAGAAAGAGGGTGCTCAAAAATAGATACCTAATGTTACACCCCAAAGTAAGGGTCAAAGATAAACTAAAGGAAAGTAATCCAGTGTTAGTTAGGGCACTAAAATTAAAACTCGTGCTTTGGCCAAGTAGTGCGTAGTGAGAACTGGAAAAGTGGTTGCAGCACTTGATGGTATGATTGATATTTTGTTTATCTAATGTTTTAGTCTTTGCTTTGAGAGACATTGATTTAATGCCCTCATGTGCATGTATTACAATAGCATAGAATAGGTTGTATAAAAGATGCCCTTAAGTGATTTAGGGGCATATAATATTGTTGATTTGATTAAATTATTTTAATAAATTGACATAATCTTAGGATGGATTGGATTATTAAGTGTCAGGCTATGACTGAGTGTAACTATAGGAAGTTGATGCTTCAGATTGTACAGAGACTAATAGAGATAGTGGATGGTGAGAGAAACCTTTTAGACAATCTTATCTTTGTTATTATGATATAATAACTCCTTTAAAAGGAGTGAGGCATGTTTCACCTATAGCATTGATCCGACTAGTTTAATTCTAATCTGGTATACATTTCAGTTAAAGCTAAGTTCTTCGATGTATTTTTAATGAGCTACTAGGGTTATCATCTTGAAGAGAACTAGAATCTAAAGTGGAGATGAATTATGGTATTACTCCATTACTTATTAATCTTTATAGGATGTCATCTGTTGAAATAAAAGCATTGAGAATATAGCTATAAGAGCTACGTGATAAGGGTTTTATTAGACCTAATATAACTTCTTAGTGAGAGTCTAAGCTGTCTATAAGAATAAAAGATAAGTTGCTTAGGTTATGTATTACCTTAAATGTACTGGAATAGAGTGATTATATAAAATCAACATCCCTTATTCTCCTTCATCATTTGAGACGGACTGGACTTTATTCTTTTGAAATTGATCTGAAATCTAGATACTATCAACTAAGGATTTAAGGAACTTGATGTTACTAAGATTGCTTTTAAGAGCGAGTGTGGGCATTATGAGTTCCTGATGATGTCATTGGGACTCACCAATGCCTCAGTAGCTTTCATAGACCTCAATGGGAAAAGTTTTTAATCTTATGTAGATTGATAGTAATGGTGTTCATGGATGATATTATGGTGTACTTTATAAAGTAAAAAGAGTATGAATAGCACTTGAGTTTTGTGATACAGACCATGGAAGTGAGATCGTTATGTGCCCAACTCAATATTTGCGAATTAAGCAGATGAAGTTTTTTCTTTGGGCCATATAGTTTCAATAGAGAGAGTCAGAATTGGCCTCAGTAATAGTAAGGCAATGTTAGAATGGAAACCCTCTGGGAATGTAACTAAGATGAGAAATTTTTTAGGCTTAGTTGATATTACAAAAGACTTATAAGAAGACTTCCATTATTGTTACTCCTTTGACTAGACTAATTAGAAAGAATGTAAGAATTGTGTGGGATTATCAATATCAAGCCAGTTCTAGCTAAGCTAAAATAGATATTGGCAAAGGCGCCTATCTTGATTCAACTTAAATAGGGTAAGGACTCTATTATGTGTAGTGATACCTCAATGAATGACTTGTTAGGCATGAATGTTGGATGGAAAGGTAACTGCTTATGCTTTAAGACAATTGAAGCCATAAGAGAGGGATTATCCTACCTAATTTAGGGTTAATTGTCATTGTGGTTGTTCGAAAACATATAATGGCATTATCAGTATAAAGAGGAATGTTAAATATGTGCAGATCATAAAAGCTTGAAGTATTCCTTTACTCAAGAGAAGGGACCTGAGATAGAGGAGCTGGATAGAGTTGATTTAGGATTATATTTGCTTGATTGACTACCTACTAGTGAAAGCTAATGTGATAGTGGATGTTATGTATTAGAAATCTATGGTAACCTTGAGGGCTATGAATATCAGGTTATAACTCACTTTAAAAGAGGCTATAGTGGCTAAATTGCAATGTGAAGTCAGATTTTAGATAACAGATCAAAGAGAATCAGATGAGAGATGAGAAAATGGTTTAGATAATTAGCAAAGCTAAAGAGGGGAAGACCATAGGGTCTGAGTTAATAGTAAATGAGTAGTTGAATCATTAGGATAGATCATACATATCTTGTGCAGAGGATCTAGGGTACAGATGTTTAAGGAAACACAAGAGGCTCCTTGTTTCACACATTTTAAGAGGAAAAAGTTGAGCTTGGAAATTTTATTTATTGATGGCTTGGTATAGAAAGAAATGTGGTAGAATATGATATCAAATATTTGACATGCCAGCAGGTAGAAGCTGAACATCAAAATCCTTTTGAATTATTATATCCTATAGCTATACTAGAGTGAGAATGAGAAAAGTTAAGCCTGAGTTTTGTGATAGGTTTACTATTGATTAAATTTAAATATAGTGATGCATGGATAATTATTGATAGATGGTTAAGATAGTTCAATTTACCTAGTTAGAATTGATTAGTTTTTAAAAAGGGTGGCAAGACTATATGCAATGAGGCTGTCAGATTTTATGATGTGCTAGTGATTGTCATTTCGATAAAGATCTTTATTTTACTTCCCGTTTTTGGAAGAAGTTGCAAACAACTTTAGGCAATAGATTAACTTATAACCTAGTTTATTATCCTGAGTCTGATGGATAGTTAGAGAGGGTGATACAGATAACTAATAATATATTGTGAGACAGTATTAGTAAGCTTATGGTTAATTGAGATATATGTATACATATATTCTTGGTAGAGATTGCCTATGATAGCATTAACTAGTTTAGTTTAGAAATAGACCCATATGAGGCATCGTATGATAGACAATGTAGGATCCCTTGTGTTGGAGTGAGGTTGCAGAAAGAAATTCTTCAGAGTATATTTGACTAAAAAGGCTAAAGAAAAGTGAAATGAATTAGAAAAATGAATGAAAAGTAGTGTGGTTAGATAGGAATTATGTAATGACTTAATGTAGAGAGCTACTGAGTATTCAGTTAGAGAAAAACTATTTTTGGAGGTTTCTTTGAGGAGAAAGGTATGAAGGTCCGAGGAAAAGGGAAACTAAGTCCCAAGTTCATCAGATCCTATGAGAGTACTAATAGGGTCAGACCTCTAGCATAAAGGCTTGCACTACCACCTGAGCTACATTAATACCCAATGTTTTTATATTTCTATTCTAAGGGGGTATAGATTAGATCTGTTACATGTGATTTTAATGACAACTATCAGAGTACAACTGGATATAATTTATGAAGAGAAAATGGTGTAAAGTATGGCTTGTAAAATAGGATAGTTATAGAGATGAGTCCATACCACTGTTACGGTGCTATAGAGGTATATAAAAGTACAGAGAAAGTTACCTGAGAGCTAGACAAGCAAATAAGAGCCTAGTATCCTCCTTTATTTACTTTAAGTAATTTCGAGGTCAAAAATTTATTAAGAGGGGAAGAAATGTAACACTTATGTTTTGAGGCTCCGTGAATAATGCCACAGGGTTTGAGAACTGCACTTAAGGTGCCATGTCACTTGTATTTGGATCAAGGTAGTGACACGAGTCTTGAAACTTTATGGGGCCTTAATTTGATGAAAAGAGCAAAATTTGAAATTTTAAAAGAACTAAAAATTCATTTTAGACTAAAAAGGCTACCCCTCGGTGTAATAAAACTCTTTTCGGTTGGGATGGATCCAGAATGTGCCCAGAAGGACCTAAAAATAGTGGACTATAATGCTCAAAAATTATACTGAGTCCAATGGTGAAAGAATTTTTGGAATCAGAGGTCGTTTGCAAATTTTTGTAATTTTTTAAGTTGGCATACAAATCGAGGTAGCCTGAAAAATGCCATATCAAAGGAATTTGGCTAAAACAATTTATGAGTAGGTAGAGGGGATAAAAATATGAATTTTAAAATAAAGGTGTAATTTTCTAAGGTCTCAGTGAATTACTATAAATTTTTAAAGTTTACCACAAAAATCGAGATAGTTTGGGAAGTTTCGAGATAGCTTTGACATGTTAAGATAGGGCCCACACTATGCCAAGTGGCAAATATCACATGACATGTGGAAATCCACTTAGATTGAAGAAAGAGCTCTTCTCCATTTCCAGCTATTGTTGCCGACGCTAGTTATGGAGTAAACTGGCCATCACTTTTTCTTCTCTTCTCCAAAAATGGTGATTTTGATCTCTAAATTTAAGTTTTCCTATTAGGAACCATGGGGAAAAGGAATTGGGTAAAAAGGACTTCTCAATTGGGAGATAAAATTTGTCAAAGTTTTCTACTCTAGACAGTCCATAATGCTGACCCAAAAGTGAGTCCAATGTTATTTCTCCTCCTTTTCGTGGGATTTTTTGCTACTTTTTTATGCTAGATCATGACTAACATCTATGTGATGATGTGTATAAGGTGGTTATGGCATTTGGATAGCATTTTAAGGCCCATGAAGGAGGAGGGAAGCCCCTATTGATGCTGGCCAATGTGCTATTCTTGAGGATTCAAGGGCTTTTTCAAAAGTAAGTGAACTTTAAGGCTTTTCTTCATGGTTTAGGGTGCCTAGGATGATATATGATGATTTGGGATGGCTAGAATATTGAGTTTATTAGTTATTTCTTCTATGGTGTGGATGATTAAGTGGGAACATAGCGATTTAGGGAGATGTGTTTCAAAGAATATGAGAAATTAGCCTTGTTCGCTTGCTGATTTTGAGGATTTTGGATTATTTGCTTGGTTGTAAAGTGCCTAGTATATGAATTCAGAATTGTTGGTATGTTAGAATGAAGATTTTGGCCATTTTGGTTAGAAATAATGATGAAATATGCCATTAAAGCTTGTACCTGAGAATTATTTTTAGTGGATTTCATGGTGATGGTTAGTAACCTATGAGAATTGGCTTGAAATTGGGTATATATAAGAATGGTTCTATACATAGCATTTATGTATAATGATATGTATCTAAAATTGGTGAGGAAAACATGTGTATATGTGTGATCTTAAATGGCTAAATGGTATGTCAAGTTATGGCATGGCATGGCATGTATGTATGTCATGGTAAATGATGTGTAATGGTGGGACATGTAAGTATGGCATGAAATATAAGTAATCATATATGTAAGTATGGTATAATGTATGGTAAATAAAGGTAGTGTAATGTGTTAATAATTTGGTGTAAAATGGTATAGAAATGACAAGAAAGAAAATTACTTAAATTAGCTTAATAGTGACCTAAAATTTTCTTAGAAAGGGACATATAATTTGAGCACATAGTGCAATTAGTTTGATGATAATTTGATATTATATGTAGCCTAGTATGGCATGGAGAATGACTTGAGGGGTACTTAAAACTTGATTAGAAATAATGACTAAAACATTGGCTTGAATGTGTTATGAAATTGCCTTTTTTTATTTGTTTATGCCTTTTGGGCTAGTTTTGAGACCATTGTATTTATGGCAATTGTTCCTATTAATTGGCCCAGATGTGTTTGGCCTTGTGCTTATGAATGTGGTTAATAAAATATTTTAAACTATGTTAAAATTGGACTTAAAACAATCCTAGAATTTGACTTGAAAAGTGGTCAAAATGACCTATAACTATCTAGTTGACTAGTACGTAAACCAAAAATGTCACTAGACAGAAAGTGTTAACTTTTTGGATATTAATGCTATGATAAATCATAACATATTGAACCTTGATTTTTAGTAATAGCAAAACTAAATATTATTTTTAAATTTTTACTTAGTAAAGCTAAAATGTGGCTATACTAGACCGATTGAAAAATAAAGTGTGATAAAAATTTTAACTGTCAAGTTTTGGAATGTAAATATTATAAGAATATTTTTGGTTAATAAAAGAAGCTAAAATGAGCTACTTGGCCCATTAGTTAGACAACCACTAGATGGGTTAACTAGTAAACTTAAGGTTTTGCAGCTGCTAATTATCTAATGTTCAGGTAGTAATTTTGTTGGTGGCTAAAGAGGTCTACAAACTGATCCTTATTATGTCACCCAAATGTTAATGATATTTATTTGTGGCTGGATATCTGTACCGGCTAATCTCTATTATGTCACCCAGTTTTTGATGATATTTATTTGTGGCTGGGGAAGCCTATAAGCTGATCTCAATTATGTCACATAGCTACTATTTACTTGTGTCTGGAGAGTCTACAGCTAGTCACCATGGCACACATGCCGATGCAGCATTATAGGTCTAGAATGGGGACCACTGCACCAATTTATTTTCCCTCTAGATTTATTATTTTTATGTGTGGTCTTCTTATCCCACCAGTGAATTAAATTAAGTAAACAATCAGACTAATGATAGAAGTAAAATCTAAGCATAATTGGATAATTTTTCTAAGTAATTGATGAAATATAGGTAAAAGGGGTGTTTTGGACATTTTACACATATGTTGTCAGATAAGTTGATTAATGTCAAATATGCATGCCATAAATGTAATAAACACTTTAAATAATATATATGAATCAAAAAGACTATTTTCGGACTTATAAATACCTTAGGGGTATTTTAGTAACTTGGCACCCTGTTGTATAATTAAATTACACAATGAAGTAAAAACCAGTTATTAATTGCACAGATAATAAATAATATATTGCCATGATTAAAATGCTTTAAGTTCACCGCTGAGTATCTGTATACTCAGTGTACCTATTTTGGTATGCAGGTACTTAGGAGTAGTATCTTACCACGTTAAGTGTGCTGATAAGAGTTTAGAGGATAATTGAGGAGGAATAAGAAGTAAAAGGTTATATTGTTCTGATATCCATGTACCTAGGTGGAAATTAGGTTGAAGTATGTATTTAAGCTCTAGATATGTAATGTATATAAGTGACATAAACTGCTAATGTAAATAAATAGTCTTATATACTTTTCTTCTAAATGTACATTCAACAGTGATGTTTAATGTTGATGTGAGCCTGAGGCTCTATATATATGTATGCTTTTATCTGTGGCCCGAGTTTGATGTGTGATAGTTGTTGATGTTAGGCTAAGAATGGGGGCCAAGGTGGGTCTAGGAGATGTGATAAGTAATATTGACGTGTTTGCAAGTGAATAGTAATTTTGAGATAATGGCCCAAGTAGCCATCATGCTACCTGATTTTTAGATGGTACTAGGGTGCGTCAAATTCTCTCTATAATGGCTAAACCATAAAGATACAAACCTAAATGGATTAGAGGAACTGATGGGAATGATTTTGGAATCAGATAGAATTGTTTAGTTTGGCATAAGTAAAAGTTAAATGAATGACCATGAGGGAAATTTTAGGATGGGTGACCTAGTTGGAAGTGCAACGATTATTAAGTTTCTTTGAGAATCCAGTAGAGGGTGTCACACATACCATATGCACCCTTATTATTCGTACACCATCCAATCATTACATATATGTCATGATACTAGAATAGCAATAGAGATCACACATCTATACTTGATCTTAATTACAATCACATAACATTTGTCTTAACAATTCATTTATGTTTACCATGTCTTAAGTTTTCTTATATAGGTTACCTTGTAAATTAATTAGTGAATTCCCTTTAGCTGCCCATAATGAATAAAAAAAATTTGCCATGACACTAGATAATGAGCTAAGCAAGCCACAAAGGGCTCATTAAGCCATAGAGTTCTCATTTGAACAAAGAATGTCTAGTTAACTGAAAGTCTCATCGGACTTAATCGTCTTGATTATGGACCCAAATTTCATGATCATGGTCATAAAGGTCTTGTACAAACTATAATAGTCATGATTTTAGACCATAAAGGTCATAGTGATGTACCGAGGTACCATAGTAGCTATTAAACTCCCTAGTTGATTAGTCAACCTATCAAGAATGTGTTATTTAAGTTTGTATGGGCTATCAACATTCTTTTATTATGTTTCACATACTTAAATTTTTATCTATTTTACAAATCATCTGGCAAACTAATAACCAAGGGTAACTATCATTATTTTCTTTATCATAATATTCATATCCATGGATTCATTTCATCCATCATGTACATCATTAACATATGTCATCATCAACACATTTAATTCAAGTCTTAAATCACATATCAAACTCAACTCTATGTTCTATATGTAATGGATACATTAGCATTATAAAATATACTTCTTTAGGCAATTCGGCCACATATCCGTATAAAGGTATGGTCACATATCATGCGAAGATTTTTATTTATTTTTACATATCTCATTATACTCTTCTTGCTTAATTAAGAATTTAATCATGTTTCATTATATCATCATTTGTGTTTATATATCACATATACATATTCTTATAGACATGACACCTTAGAATAGTCAAATCATATGTATCTCATGTTTATAAGCATCATATTTTTTGACCCAACTTGTTTATCATGCATTGATTTACAATACATTACCATATCTTATTTAAGAGTTACAACTTTATTTTTATCACTTGCTCATATAACATTCCTACTATCATATGTAATTTGAAAACAGATTTTATTTAAGCACTTCACTTACATGTTCTATGTGTGCATAATATTATCTATTTTTATAATTTTCAATTATTCATAGAAACAAGTATGCTTACTTCTTTGTGCACCTCTACATATATGCTTGACATCTTTCATATACATAATAATTATTATAACATATGATAAAACTTACCAAGTTATCATAATTCTATGCCTCGATATATATGCACATACTAAGCAAAGATTTGTCTTTTAAGGTTGCAATACTCAAACTAAGCAATTTAGCATAGAACAAGACTAATTGCATAAGTATAGTCATAAAAAAATTTCAATTTTATGCATTAAATTAATAATAGATTACATAAATTCATACCCTCAACACTTTAGGCTATAGTGATACTTAACACTTCCTTGTTCCATACACACTCATTCCACTTTATACATTTCACATGTCAATTTTCTAGTCATACATTTTGCAAATTTTCTTTGTTCAAAGTAAGGTTCCTAGCATTTCATTTGTTACATATATAAAGATTCATTACATTATACACACACTCCCATTTTAGCCCATATTGCAAATCTAATCGCATATGTTTCCTTTTTAAATTTATATGCTTACCCATTTAGACTTTTGTATTTACAAAAACATATCCTCAGCTTTATTTATCAAGCAATTCCTCATACTTTTAACTAATGCTAATACAACTTAAATCTCTATACATTAGGATGAGTTACATAAATTTTCATATATGTACAATTCAACCATTAAGGCAATTCACTTAGGCTTTCTTAAGTATTTTACATGCATGCTGGAATCCCTTCATCTTTTTATTAATAGTATTTTTAATCTTTTGTATGAATCAAAAATATCCTATCATAAAACATGTACAATTTGGCATCTTAAGGTTCTATTTCACATAATTTTTAACATGGATCTTTTGCACTTAAATTCATATTTTTATGTCATTTTAAGCAATTACTTTTATCTTTCCTACATTTAAACTAAAAATAACCCTATTAAGAATTTAATCATATAATTAATCAATATAACATCACATATTTTAGATGCATATATTTCCACTCAACATCTATTATATACATATGCAAAACTTTTCCATTATCTGATTAATTATGCATTCATTTTATAATTCTTTAAATCATATCATCTATATGTCTTTATAGCAAAATATACATACATATATAAATTTTAGTACATTAAACTTTAACATACTTACCTCTATGCTAAAAAACACTTTGAGTTCCATAAATGTTTTCCTCTCCCCTTTCTTAACACCAAACAAATATAAAATTCCATTATTAGCAACCAAAGCCCATTATGGATTTCAATTCATATTGCAGTAGCATTTGCTATGTTATGTGCTCTATTTTTCCATTTTCAATAAACAAAACTTAACACCATAAGCGTCATAATAGTTCAATGATTAGAATAGCATCCTTGAACCTAAAAATTCAAAACAAAAAGGAGGAAAGAAAAAATCTCACTTGTTACTACATCAATATTGTGACACCCCTCCCTTGACCTAATAGCTAGATCTGAATAAGGGATGGCACAATGTGACACCTGATACTCGAACCATTACCAATTTGAATAAGGCATGACATGACAACTGACTTGTCTTAACTTTACAATTAGCTTCTTTAAACCTTTTATATGAACGTCATATAGATTAAAAAAACTATTTTATTACAATAAAATTTTAGCAGCATGATAGCTGCTTGATGGCATATCCAAAATAAAACAAGTAGAAAATAGCATTTCAATATCATCTCAATCACTAACCTATATCTTAAATCCATATGGTCCTCATCTCATCTCAACATCCTAAGTAGTCATTTCACAACATGTATTTATATCCATGCACATGCAAGTCATAAAAACATAAACCTATGTAATATATGTTATGCCTTTCTGAATAATACATATTACAAAATTCTAGTCCTATTAAGTTTACATATGAGTGCCAACTACTTATTAAATTACATCAAACTATCAAACCAAAATTTACCAAAAACACTTATAGTTAACTTTATTGTATTGCACTATTGCTGTTGAGGCCAAATGATGTTGTCTTTTAACTATGCCTCAAAAAATATAATATGTTAAGCATAAAGTTTAGTGGTGTATTCAATAAAATATGCTTAAACACATATGCACACAAATTCACATTAAACATGCAATACCATGTAAAGTCATATCATACGAAGTGCACAAATATTTGTTAGGCTCATGGTACTACTTGCTTACTAATGACATATTAACTTAATCCACTTATACCATATTCATTCTCATTTTACATTTATCATGCCCTTTATTTTTTTTATAGCACACACAAATTTCCCTTTAATTAATTAGCTAGCCTATATATGATAGACACGAATCCTAATACCACATCTTGGGATCCTAATATGTAGTGGTCTATATTTTGGACCTCACCACTACTACTGCATTAGTGTGATAACTTATAAAGATTGTGCAGTGGTCCTATTAAACCTCTGTATGGCTGCGCTTGTATGAATATGTGTACTGGTTTTGTTAGACCTCTCCATAATGGCACCTATATAATGTATCATATCTCATATCAATATCTAAAATATATGTCTATGCGATAAACCTCATGGACCTCATAATGGCCACACCTATATGATAATGACATCATAATTTCATTATAACAGCTATATCCCTAGTTCATCGGTATAGTTATCAAGTAGATTGTCTAACATATATATGTTATGAACACTTTACTTTACACGCTTCTATAGATGCTTGGAGTTTGGCCCATGACGATAACT
>CANXYI010370326.1:0-13387 GCA_948208565.1 Hura crepitans | reverse complement strand
CAATTGCTTTAGTGTTCCCTAGGTTTCAGGAACACTATTCATATCCTAGGAAGTACTATTCATGAACTTGGGATTTTCAAGTGTTACAGTATATGTCTTACATGATGTTTGTGAATGTATGTGTGCAAGTGTAAGCATATTTTATTGAATACACCACTAAGATTTATGCTTAGCGCATCATGTTTTGATGTGTAAGTCATAGATAACCGATACTAGTCTAACCTTAAGGTAGCAATGGAATGGACTTAGTAGTGGAATGGACTTAGTACCCACCATTTTGGTATGTTTTTGTATCCCTTAGTGTGATGTGTATAATGATAGTTGGCACTCAAAGGTAATTAGTTAGGATAGGTTTAGTCCGATTGTGTAAAATAAATATGACAAGTCTTAGTGTAAATGTGGCGGGTATATGTGTAATTATAAACTTTTGCTAATGGTGTGACTATTAAAGGTGATGTGCTTGTTATGATTCTGATATTGATGGTTCTAATTATTGAGAGGATTAGAAGAATCCTATGTTTTGGATTGAGATTGAGATTATTTAGAAGTGTTGTTTTTAATAGGTTTTATTTTTGGGCTATGACATGGTGTAGCCATTATGCTACTTGATTTTTATTAAATTAGAATAGGATTACGTATGCATGGGTGTACGTGTATAACATGACTATGTGTATTTTTATAGACTCCACATAACCATTGACTAATTAACGAGTTTTAAAAGAAAAATATGAAATCAAATAAGATAATGAAATAAGGTTAAGTGAGATTTGTTAATGTGTCATCTCTAATTTTGGTTCATTTATTAGATTGGGTGAGGGGTGCCATATAGTGACTTAGGTTCATTTGATTATGAATCAATTGAAATATGTAAATCCTATTTATTAGGGAAAATGATAATGACACCTTTTAGTGGAAAAGGTGAATGTGCTAATGGACTTTTAGACCTCATACATATAGATGTATATTGACCAATACATGCTAAAGGCGAGTTTCTCTACTTTATAATCTTTATTAATGATTACTCATGATATAGGTATGTATACTTGATGAAGTACAAATCTAAAGCCTTTGAAAAGTTTAAAGAATTTAGAAATAAAGTTAAGGAATAGCTTGATAGAAGTATTAAAACACTCTGACCATATTAAGGCGGGGAATACTTAAGTCATGAAGTTTATAGTTATTTGAGAGATAAATGGTATACTATCTTAATGGGCTCCTTCATATATACCACAACATTATGGTGTATCTAAAAAGAAAATTTGAAATATTAGACATTTTTCAATCTATAGTAAGTTTTACAGATGTGCCTAAATCCTTTTGGGGTTATACACTAGAAACTATTGTTTATCTTTTAAACAAAGTTCTATCAAAATTTGTTGATGTTACTTCATGTGAGATATAGTGCAATAAGAAACCAATTCTTTCACATTTAAAAGTGTGGGGTTACCCTACCTATGTGAAAAGAATTGTGTTAGATAAGCTTAATGTTAAATCTAACAAGTTTTTTTTATGGGATATCCAAAGGCATCTATTAGATATTATTTCTATAATGTATTGGAACAAAGGATATTTGTTTCAAAGCATGTTATCTTCCTAGAGAAAGAGTTTCTTTTAAAGGAAGATAGTAAGAGTAGAATCAAACTTGATAAAGTTTGAAATCTATACATAAAAGTATATCAATTGATTGATCTCGAGCTTATTACACATGATGATGATGTAATAGCAGAACTTATAAAAACACATGTTCTTAGATATTCAACTATGTTCGTACTACTTTTGAGAGATATGGATTTCTTATTGATGAGAATAGTAATGTAACCATAGTAAAAAAAAAGGATGAGCCTTTAAGGTATAAGGAGGTTCTAAATAATTCATAATCAAAATTATGGTTAAAGGCTATATAATCTAAAATGGATTCCATGTATGACAACTAAGTGTGGACTTTGGTTGATACACCTAAAGGAATCAAACCCACTGGGTGCAAATAGATCTTCAAAAAGAAGATTAACATGGAATGTAAGGTTGTTATCCATAAAGTAAGTTTGTTGCAAAGGGTTTTTGTCAAAGGCAAGGAATTAACTTTAATAAAACTTTTTCACTGGTAGTCATGCCTAAATCTATTAGGTTTCTTCTTATTATTACCACTCATTATGATTATGAGATATGGCAAATAGATATGAAGATAACTTTCCTTAATTAGAAACCTATCAAAGGACTTGTATATGACATAGCCTAAAAGATTCATATCCATTAATAGTAAGAAGGTATGCAAGCTTTAAAATTTTATTTATGGATTGAAGTAAGCATCAAGAAGCTTGAACATTTGACTTGATGAGATAATCAAAGTGTTTAGTTTCTCAAAAAATCCAAATAAACCATGCAATTACAGAAAGGTTCGTTGAGTGCAGTTATTTTTCTAGTATTATATGTGGACAATATATTAATCATCGAAAATGACATCTCTATCCTTTAATTAGTCAAAATTTAGCTATATAAGCATTTTTCCATGGAAGACTTAGGTGTAACAAACAATATATTAAGGATTTGGATCTATAGAGATAGATCTAAGAGGTTAGTAAGTCTCACAATTTATATACATAGACAAGATGCTAAAAAGTATAGATCTCTGAAAGAAAGGATTCAATCCTATAACTAATAGAAAGATCCTTTCTAAGTTTATATGTCCTAAGTCATAAAAAGAGAGAGAACGCATGAATAGGATCCCATATACTTCGACTATAAGGTCTATCATGTATGTTATGTTATGTACGAGACCTCATATAGCATTTGCTCTAAGTGTCATTAGTAGATTCCAATCCAACTTTAGAGATGAATATTGGGTGGTTATCAAGAATATCCATAAGTATTTGAAAATGACTAAGGATCTATTGTTGATATATAGAGAAGGGGATTTGCAAGTAATCGGGTATACGGATGCTAGCTATTAGTCTGACATAGACAATTGCAAATCTCAATCAAGTTTTTTGTACTTCTTTACAAAAGGTAAAGTTAGTTAGAAGAGTTTCAAACAATATACAACTATAAACTCAACAACTGAAGTACACTATATTGTAATTTTTGATATAGCTAAGGAATAGTTTAGATCAAGAAATTCATCACTAAACCAGGAGTGTTACCATTGTTATTGACCCAATACCTTTGTATTCTGACAACAATGGGGCCATTGTACAGGCTAAGAAACCACAGTCTCATAAAAAATCCAAGCATGTACTCAAGCACTACCACCTCATTAGAGATACGATAGCTAGGCAAGACTTGAAAATTGAAAAAGTCGCTACTGATCAAAATAGTGCTAATCTTCTCACTAAGGCACTATCAGAAAATAGATTAAATCTCCATGTAAATAATATGGATATTAGATACATGAGAGAATGGCTCTATGCAAGTGGGAGATTGTTATCTTAGAGCTCATGTGGAATAGGGATATTTTGTGTACATAAAAAACATTTGTTTATGATAAAATGCATTCTTCATCACAAATAGTTGTAACAACCCGAAAATCTCGACTTTTATGAATAGTACTTCCCTAGGATGAATAGTGTTCTCGAGACTCGAGATACATTGAAGCTATCAAATGAAAGTATTAATCATGAAATAATTTTGGGCAAAGTTTGAAATTAATTAAAAGTCATTTGATTGGTTAAAAACACTAAGAAAGTTTTTACGACAATGTCTTATGAATAGTGACCAAGGCAAAGCTGAACCGTAAAATATTATCAAAATTGATCAAAAAATTTTGAGACTTATATGACCTGATACTCAAAAATTCTAATTAGCCTAATGGCACTAGAATCAGAATTCTTGGAGGTTAGGAACTATTTTATCTAAATATTGGGTATCATAAAAATAGTGTAATAATTCGATTTTTCACGTTTTTCGAACTCTAATTTTTAGAGGATTGTAGGGCCATAATTAATTGAATTTTGAATGGTTAATTGAAGTTAAATGGAGCTTAAGATAGGAAGAAAAATGGAAGAAAAGAAGGGAAAAATTTATGAAATAATTTATTTTTAGGAAATTATAAATAGAGTCAAAGTTTCTCATTTTGGATAAACACACACAACCTCCTCCTCTTCTTAAGAAGTCAATAGCTTCATCATCTCTTCCCCTCTATTTTTCTTAATCTTTTCACCATTTTAAGCCTTGTTTGTCTGAATTGAACTAATATCGGGTGCCTCCACATCCTTTAGAGATTGTGGGAAGTGAGAAAATTGAAAGAAAATGAAGTATTTCTCCCGAAATTGAGTCAGGTGAATAGTGTAACTTTTTTGTTCGGGTAAGAATTTTTGAGAACCAATTATTTTCCCTTATTCTAGAGGTTCCCAAGAATCCTTTAGTGTGGTCATTTACATTTTTTTGCTTATTGTATGAATTTATATGAATTTTTCAAAATCAAATCTATAACGGGCAATTACTAAATCAGAGAGGGTTTGTGTAAGGGGAAAACAAAGGTGTAATCGAGCCTCATGGAGTATTTTAAACATGTTAGGTATGTGTAATTGACATAATTAGTGCATGTAGTACATGCCCTAACTTATACATGTTGTATATAAATGAGTATATGTATGGATAAGTGAGAATTTATTATGTGTATGGATCATTAACATGTGAATTGTGATTAAAGGATAGAGTAGGGTATGAATGCATGTTGAATGAGGAAATAAATGGTTTATGTGTGTGTATGGACATAGAGGTAGAATGGCCTTATGAGTGTGGGCGTGTGCATTTATTGAAATGTGCATGTAATTTTACCACATAATGACTTTGAATGATAAATTAAAGATCGATGACTTTTTGATGTGTTGAGATTGAATGAAAATGTATCATGTATATGTGTGTATAGTTTTGGTTGAATGCTTATTTGGGCATGGGTATAGATACATGATGAGAAATAAATGTTCATAAGAAAAATTGATTTATTATAAAGGTAGTTATGTAATGTGAAGAGTAAGAGGAGTTTATAAAGTGTCATGTATGTATGTTAAAATTTACCCTATTAGTCAAAAGTTAGACTTTGAATATTTACGGCTTGATCATAAGATATAGATGTGAAAGTTGATGTGTTATGATAACTAAAACATACTTTGACGTTTGTGTGGTTTTAGCCGAATGGGTTGGATAATTGGGAGCATAAAAGTTGCTAGAAATATGTAATGAAATTGTGATTGGGAACATAGCCTTAATGTGAATATGTGCATATTAATAGACGAAATGGCCTCTTAGTTTCTAATGCATGTAAATGCCTTAAAGTGAGCATAAAATGAAATGCTTGATCACATATATTAAAAATGAGTTATTGGATGTTATAAATTGAGTTTTAGCTTAAAATGAGAATGTATGACACATGTAGGTGGTTAATACATGTAAACTTATGTTTTATCACTAAAATAAGGAAAATATAGCAATACTTTTGATTTCATTAAATTATTGTGATGCTAATATTAAAATGAGTTACTTAAACTATAATTTGATGATGAAATAAATAAGATATGAAAATAGCCTATATGAGTAACAACTTAGATATAGATAGGTTAACCGGTTAACTAGGGATAGATAGTAGCTACTAGGGCACTACAGTGCTTGATGTTGGTTACGAGTCTACTTATAGTCTAACCCTAAAACCTATATCTAATAATCCTTGGTTTTTACATGGGTGCAACTACTATTTAGGTCCCACGGGGCCACTGCATATGTCTACATGGGTATAATTGCCATTGTGGTCTAGTAGGGATCATTGTACATCTACAATGGTGTAGTAGTCATTCAAGTCCAAAATATGGACCACTGCAGACAATGATCCCATTATCCATAGGTATTGTGTTCTCATCAATATGGGTGTTATAAAATAATCTCAATAACATAATAAAAGTATAAATGATCTTTTATATACAATGTCTAATGTCTGCCATGTGAATGATGAATGTCATTGAGAATGTTATGCCATATGAATGATAAATGTCATTGAGAATGCATTATTTGCATTATGTAAGACCATGGATAACTTGTGGGAATAACATGTAGTATATTATATGACAATGTGTCTTATGTGTATGTTAAGTTCTTCATGCTAAATTATGCACACACATGATAAGAATGATATATGTTTATCATAATTATGGTTTATTCATGCATGCATAATTTGTAAATCAATATACGTATCAACGGTATTGTGTAAAAGTTATTTTGATTACACCACTAAGTAATTTGCTTAGTGCATCATTTTAATTTATGATCTCTAAGTAAAGAGGACAATTGAGCCCAAGCCTCAGGACCTCCAAAAAAGCAGGTGAAGATTATTCTTTTGGTATATTTTGTTAAAATGTACTTAAATTATGAGATATATAGACAATAGAGAAAATGCACTCTTATGTTAGATGTATTTAATCTTGTGCCTAAACCATAACATATTGTATTTGTAATTTGTAAATGGTTTTGTAATTGTATTTTAAAATGTTTTAAATTGTTGTATGATTAATTGCTATCTCTTTATGAGGTTGAGAGTGCGTGTTATTGTTAATGATGATTTGGAGTGATTAGAAGGATCATAGAGATGTGGAATGAATGTGAAATATTATAGAAGTGTTTTTCTTAATTATAAGTTACTATTCAAAATTTGGGATAGTGCCCAGTATAGTTGCTATGCTACTGAAATTTTTGCATAAGGATTCCTAAGTTTTAAATACATAACTCAGTTTATGAAAGGTTTTTGAAAACCCATATTTGTATATGTTGATCATGCATAATAAGATGTCTTAAATGATAAAGCATAAGTTGGGATTGAATAACATGTTATGTTCACACTCCTTAGTTGTATATAGCAACTGGACCAGGTAACGGGTGTCACATTTAGTGTTATCAGAGCAATATAAAAGTGTTGTAAGAGTCAAGTCTATAGATAGCATAATTTAATAATATCAATGCCTATCAATTATTCTTGTACCCACAGTTAAGATGAGTGCTCCATTAGAAAAAAGGAAAGACATGCTTTTATATTAGTGAGATAAGAGTCTGATAAAGTGGCATCTATGTTTAGGAGTGTTTCAAGATAAGAATCATCAGTAGCTTAGGCCCCACCAATATTTTTATTAGAGATATTATAGTTATTACAATAGGCTATATCAGCTGCTCCACCTTTAGTACCATAGGAGCAAGATGTCCTCTTGGCTTTCTAAAAGACTTACTTGGAGAGAGTCAAGAGAATGGGGGCTCAAGATTTCAAAGGGAAAGGTGAAGTGGATCTTGAAATAGTTGAGTACTAATTTAACCACAGAAAAGATAATGAAGCATATGCTTACACCTATTGAGAAAGTGATTTATGCCACGTCCTTACATTATGAAGAAGCCTAGAAATGGTGGGATGATCTAATAGAATAAAAGGCTAAAGAGGAACTAACTTGGGACTTTTTCCTAAAAGTGTTTTATAAGAAGTACATACATGAGGACTATATGGATGATAAAAGATAATGGTACATAGATCTCAAATAGGAGCTGAAGTTTATAAGGGAGTATGAGAAGGACTTCTCCATGCTTAGCCACTATGCTAAGGACACTATCTCTATAGAGGTTGATAAGTGCAAATGGTTCAAGAAAGGGTTACATTTTGAGATTAAGGTTTAAGTAGTTCCTATAAAGATAAGAGACTTTAATTAGCTAGTGGTAGTATGTCGATTCATAGACAAAATTAAAGGGAGAAGCAAAAGTATTATCAGAAAAAGAGATCTTATGGTCTTAGAGCATCCAATTTTACATAGTAGTTAGGTAAGAGGTTTTGAGGTAGTCAGTTTGGGATGTCACAACAGTCATAAAAGCAGGGTTAGTCTCAGAAGATAGCCTATGAAAACCAAAATAAGGGTAAGACTGGTCAGCAATCTCAGGCAACTAGTACACTTAGATTTATAACTAGAGGTGGTCAAGTTCCTTAGTGTTCAACCTACCATAAGAGACATAAGGGGGAATGTTGGCAGAAAAAGTCAGGAACATGTTTCAAGTATGGTTCTCCATATCATTATTACAAGGACTACCCTAAGAGAGCTAAAGGCAGATATGGATCTATAAAGGTTTCCATTCTAAAATAGAAAGGGAGATCGAGGAGATAGGCCAAAGGTAGCTTAAAGCGATAAAGCAAAGTTAAGAGCTAAGCACACAGTCCCTACTAGACAATATGCCATCAGTGCACGGGAAGAGGCAGACGAGTCAGACATTATAGCAGTGCATTGTATCTTTTTGACTCACTTATATTATCTTTTATTGATCTGGGGCCTACACACTAATATGTTTGCACACCATAAGCATGAAACTGAGTAGAGTTAGAACTTATAGACCTAGAGATTTTGGTTAGCAATCTTTTAGGTCAACATGTCATAGTAAACAAGATTTACAATAAGTGTCTATTGATAGTACAAAGACACTAGTTCTTGGCTGATCTCATTAAACTACCATTGGATGAGTTTAATCTGATAAGTATGGATTGGTTATCTAACTATTAGGTAATAATAGATTGGAAGTTGAAGAAGTTGACACTTAAGGCTAAAGACAGGGCTCAGATTATAGTTGTGGGTGAGAGGACATATTTTTTGTCCAATGTGATATTAGTAATAATAACAAAGCATTTGTTAAAGAATGTCAAGCCTTTTTGGCTCATGTGTTTAACACTCAAAGTGGGGAGCTAAATGCTAGTAACATACCAGTGGTGTCAAAATTTATGGATGTATTTCCAAAAGAGTTGCCTAGTTTACCTCTAGAATGAGAACTCGAGTTTAATATAGAAGTGTTACTTGGCATTGCACCGGTATCAATAGCTCCTTATAGAATAGCTCTAACAAAGTTAAAGGAATTAAAGATATAACTTCAAGAGTTACTTGATAAAGGTTTTTATCAGGCCCAGTGTTTTGCCTTGGGGAGCACCAATGCTGTTTGTGAAGAAGAAAGATAGTACTCTTTAGTTATGTGTGGATTACAGCTAGCTGAACAAAGTGACCATCAAGAACAAGTATTTGTTACCATGGATTAATGACCTTTTTTATTAGTTTAAGGGTGCAGAGTGTTCTCTAAGATTGATTTGAGATCTAGTTATTTTCAATTGAGAGTAAATGAGTATGATGTGGCAAAGACAACATTCAAAACAAGATATAGCCACAATGAGTTTTTGGTAATACCATTTGGGATTACCAATGCTCCTATGGCTTTTATGGATATAATGAATATAGTTTTCAAATAGTATTTGGATCAATTTTTGGTTGTCTTCATTAATGACATCTTAGTTTATTCCAAGAGTAGAGAAGAGCATGAATAACACTTAAGAACAATTCTATAGGTTTTGAGAGAAGAGAAGCATTATGCCAAACTCAACAAATGTGAGTTTTGGCTTAGTGAGGTATCTTTTCTTTGACACATAGCTTCTGCCAAAGGGATTCGAGTTGATCCTAGTAAGATAAAAGTTGTTATGAAATAGAAGCCACCTAAGAACACCATAGAGATTCGGAGTTTCCTTAGATTGGCTGGTTATTACACATAATTTGTCAAGGGTTTTTCTTTGATAGTAGCACTTATAACTCGTCCGTTAAAGAAAGATGTCAAATTTGTCTGGGATGACAAATGTCAAAAAAGCTTTGACAAGTTTAAAGCAATATTGATAAAAGCTCCAATTTTAGTTCAATCAGTTTATGGGAAAGACTTTATCATTTATAGTGATGCTTCACATAATAGGTTAGGTTGTGTTTTGATACAAGAGGGTAAGATGATTGCCTATCCCTTGAGGCAATTGAAGTCACATGAGAAAAACTACCCTACTAATGATCTGGAGCTAGCAGCAATAGTGTTTATATTGAACATAGGGAGACATTATCTCTATGGTGAGAAGTGTTACATATACATAGATCACAAGAGTTTGAAGTATCTTCCAATGTAGTAAGAGTTAAACTTGAGACAAAAGTGATTGATGAAGTTGATTAAGGATTATAATTATATGATCGACTATCACCTTAGTAAGGCCAATGTAGTAGCTAATGCTTTGGGCAAAAAATTCATGGCAACCATGAGATCTATGAATGTTAGGCTTTAGTTTGTGCCTGATAATACTTTGTTAGTAGAAATGCAAGTCAAGGCAAGTCTATTACAACAAGTTAAAGATGGTCAGAAGAATGATCACAGGTTGTTGAGTGTGATAAGTGCCATCCAAGAAGGGAAGCCCACTAAGTATCAAATAAAGAGTGATGGTTGTCTATATTACCATGACATAATCTATATTCTAAATATTGAAGAGCTGAAAAAGCAAATTTTGGATAAGGTGCATAATGCTCCTTATGCTATGCATCCTGGTAACACAAAGATGTATTAGGATTTGAAGTTTTCATATTGGTGGTCTAGTATAAAGAGAGATGTGTCAAAATATGTGATAAGATGCCTCACTTATCAATAGGTGAAGGTAGAACATCAAGTTCCATCATATTTGCTGCATCTTATAGCAATTCTAGAATGGAAGTGGGATAGAGTCACCATGGACTTGGTATTTAGTTTGCCTATGACAAGAAATAAGCATGATTCGATATGGATTGTGGTGGATCATCTTACCAATACAACTCATTTTATACTAGTAAGGATGGACTATTCAATAGAGAAACTTATTGAGTTATATATAAATAAGATCACCAGATTGCTTAGAGTGCCATCTTTAATCATATCGAATTAGGACCCACAGTTCATAATGAGGTTTTGGAAGAAACTTCATATGCCTTAGGTGCCCGATTGAGTTTCAGCATGGCATTTCATCTACAGACTAACAGACAGTCAAAAGAGTCATTCAAGTAATCTTGTGATACTTGAGTTGTTGATGTTAAGATATACGCACACACATATGTGTGTATGTGTGTGTGATGTTATGCTTATGAAGAAGCATCTTTAATAAGTGCTTAAAGAGATGTTGAGAAGTTGTGCTATTGAGTTCAAAGGTAGTTGGGATCACTATCTGTCATTAGCAGAATTTGCCTACAACAACAACCATCAAATAAGTCTAGAAATGGCTCCTTATGAGGCATCATATGGAAGGAAGTGCAGAACACCATTATTCTAGAATGAGCTCAGTGAAACCAAGCTCATGGTATTAGATTTTATCAAAGATGTAGAATATACAAGAAAGATCATCAAGGATAGATTGAAAGTGGCTTTTAATAGGCAAAAGTCTTATGACAAACTTAAGAGGAAAGATGTGGAGTTTGAATTGGGAGATAAGGTATTTCTCAAGGTTTCACCTTGGAAGAATGTGTTACATTTTGGCAAGAAAAGGAAGCTAAGTTTGAGATTTATTGGGCCATACAAAGTGATAGAATGTATGAGACCAATAGCCTACAAACTAGCACTACCACCTGAGCTCCAGTAGATTCTTGATGTTTTTCACGTCTCTATGCTTAGAAGATATATAACAGACCCAACACATGTCATATCAATAGGAGAGGTCGAGTTTAGACTAGATCTATCATATAAAGAAAAACCTATTAAGATCTTGGCAAAAGAGGTTAAAGAGTTGCAAAATAAGATAGTTCCTCTACTGAAGGTTGCTGGGAAGCATCAAGGAATAGAAGAGGTAACTTGGGAGATAGAAGATCAGATGTGAGAACAATACCCTTATCTATTTGAACTAAGTAATGTTGAGGATGACATTTCTTTTAAGAGGGGAAGTAATGTAACGACCCAAAAATCTCGACTTTTGTGAATAGTACCTTTTTAGGATGAATAGTGTTCTTAAGACTCGAGATGCACTAAAGCTACTGGATGAAAGTATTAATCATGAAATAAGTTTGGGCAAAGTTTGAAATCAAACAGAAGTCATTTGATGGGTTGAAAATGCTAAAAAAAAGGTTTTTACGACAGTGTCTTGTGAATAGTGACCAAGGCAGAGTTGAACCGTAAAATATTTTCAAAATTGCTCAGAAAATTTTGGGACTTATATGACTTGATACTCAAAAATTTTAATTAGCCTAATGGCACTAGAATTAGAATTTATAGAGGTCGAGAAGTATTTTAATCTAAATATCGGGTATCATAAAAACAGTGTAATAATTTGATTTTTCACGTTTTTTAAACTCTAATTTTAAGAGGATTATAGGGCCATAATTAATTGAATTTTTGAATGGTTAATTGAAATTAAATAGAGCTTAAAAGAGGAGAAAAAATGGAAGAAAAGAAGGGAAATTTTTATAAAATAATTTATTTTTGGGAAATTATAAATAGGGTCAAAGTTTCTTATTTTGGTCAAACACACACACCCTTTTCCTCCTTTCAAGAAGTTCATGGCTTCATTATCTCCTCCCCTCTATTTTTATTCATTCTTCAACAATTTTAAGCCTTGTTTGTCTCAATTAAACCAATCTCGAATGCCTCTATGTCCTCTAGAGCTTGTGAGAAGTGAGAAAATCAAAAGAGAACGAAGGATTTCTACTAAAATTAAGTTGGGTGAATAGTGTCACTTTTTTGTTCGAGTAAGAATTTTTGAGAACCAATATTTTTCCCTTATTCTAGAGGTGCCCAAGAGTCATTTAGTGTGGTCATTTGCAAATTTTAGTTATCGTATGAATTTATATAAATTTTTCTAAATTGAATCTGTAATGGGCAGTTATCAAATCAATGAAGGCTCATGATAAGGGGAAAACAAAGGTCTAGTCGAGCCTCATGGAGTATTTTGAACATGCTAGGCATGTGTAATAAACATAATTAGTGCATTTATTACATGCCCTAACTTATACATGTTGTATGTAAATGTGTATATGTATAGATAAGTGAGAATTTATTATGTGTATGGATCATTAACATATGAATTGTGATTAAGGGATAAAGTAATGTGTGAATACGTGTTGAATGAGGAAATAAATGGTTTATGTCTATATATAGACATAGAGGCCAAATGGCCTTATGAGTATGTGTGTGTGCATTTGTTGAAATGTGCATGTAATTTTAGCACATAATGACTTTGAATGATAAATTAGAGATCTATGAATTTTTTATATATTGAGATTAAATGAAAATGCATCATGTATGTGTGTGTATAGTTTTGGCCAAATGCTTATTTGGGCATGGGTATGGATACATGATGAGAAATGAATGTACATAGGAAAAATTGATTGATTATAAAGGTAGTTATGTCATGTGAAGAGTAAGAAGAGTTTATAAAGTATCATGTATGTATGTAAAAATATATTTATAGCCTAATGAGAAGATATAAATGTGAAAGTTGATGTGTTATGATAAGTAAAGCATACTTTGACGCTTGTGTGGTTTTGGCCAAATGGGTTAGATAATTAGGGGCATAAAAGTTACTAGACATATGTAATGAAATTATGATGGGGTACATGGCCTTAATGTGAACATGTGCATA
>CANXYI010370250.1:0-10303 GCA_948208565.1 Hura crepitans | reverse complement strand
TAATTATGTGATGATTGTGGATGACAAAGAAATGATATGTGGAGGACCAGAGGGTCCATTGGAGTAGACTGAGGTTGTTTGATATAGAAGTGTGTTTACCTTGCAGGTTTGGATTGGGTTAGGTAACAGGGTAGCCGTTATGGTGCTCGAATGTTTTTAAATGTCCAGTAACGCCTGACGGCGCTACTCATAGATTACAGATAGGCAGTAGTGGCATACCCTACCAGTTCAGGCAGGACGGGTAGGGGGTCCTACAGTTTGTTATATACAAATACTATTATGTGTCCTTTCTATACATCACACCCATTTTCCCCACCTAAGTACATAAAGTGCAATAGCCATACAACTATACATGATCAATCTTCCCAAAATGACCTCTGAACTCCACTACACACTTTACGAGGTGACATCGTTGACCTTGGTACCTGTGCATTGAAATAGATATGCTGAGTATAAAAATACTCAGAGGTGAATTCAATCATTAAAAACATGTCCAATAGTTAGTCCATGCATTATACTTCTATTCTTGTCTTATACTGATGTCCCAATTCAATATAGGAAACTAACATGCAAAAATTTCCATTTTTACCCCTAGGATGTTACTGTCCATAATTTATCCAATTAATCACTATAATTCATGTAACTTATGGTTTAAGGTTATTATTAACTATTGCATGCTTAACTTATACATTTTAAACCTTTAAGCCTTACCAATGAAAAATTTCCAAAATGCCTCTGTGTTATATTTCACGGTCATATGCAATTTTTATTCATCTTATTTAATTGTTTTACCTAGCCCAACTCAAGAGACAACCCTGACAGACACTGAATCTAGAGGGAAAATAACCTAGTGTAGTGGTCCCCATTTTAGACCTATGCCATTGCACTGGCTTGTTCACATACTAGCACCTAAGGTGCAAATGATAATATCTGGTTTGCCTAGCAGACTGGCCTATTTAACTAGCTAGTACAGTGATCCTTTAGGACCTTAGCTATTGTACTAGCCCTATTTAAAATTAAAGATGTCACAAACTGGTCTGTATAGCAGACTGGTCTGTTTGTTCGACTAGTACAGTGGCTCTTCAAGACCTACACTGCTGCACCGACAAGAAAGATGTAATTCAAATGAATGTCACAATGTAATCTAACTATCCGATTAGTACAGTGGTCTAACATAGACCTAGGTAGCTGTACCGGCCCTGTCTAAAAATCAATTAAACTAGCAGCTACAAAAACCTTAAGTTAACCAGTCAACCTATCCAGTGGGTGTCTAACTAGTGGGCCATTTAACCTCAAGCTGTGTCTATTTCTTTATTGATTAACTTTTTACAATATTATAATCTTAAAAATAGACAGTTATAATTTTTATAGCAAAGTTAGACTTTAGTCCTGTCTAGTATGGCTATAAATAGGCTGTACCAGGTAAAATATCAGAAATTATAACCAAGGGTTCTAGTGTTTATATTCATGATGTATTATACTGAATTTAATTCCATAAATATTTCACAAATTTGGGCCATTTACTGTCCAGAGGATTTATTGGTTCAGGTAATAGTTATTTAAGACAGTTATAAGTCTTTGCGGCCAAGTTTTACTAAGCTTTTAAGCTCATTTTACCACATTTTTTTAGTGCAGGTTGCAATATTATTCACATTAAGCTCATAGGCCCTAAGTTAACAAGTCATAGGCCATTTATAAGGTCAACATATAGGCTTAAAATGTTATTACCATTCACTATAAAACATACTCAAGGCAAACAAATGACCATGTTTTGATTTATAAGGCATAGCCCTTATTGGCAAAGTTACAAGCCACTTTTTATACATGATTGCTAATCTAGTTTTAAAGTCATTTTCAAATTTTGTTTCATGTCATTACTTGAATAGATTTTATGCCATTTTAAGGTGTTCACTAACTACATTTATGCTAACATATAATTTAGCTATTCATGTATTCAAGCTCATGCTTAGCTATACATAACATGGTCCACTTATAATCTCATTTTTTTTCACACCATTTTTAATGAGTTAGCTTTCGGATACAACTAGTCAAAGGCCCAAATCATGCATTCTTATGATGTTCAATGCACCATCATCCATTAATTCATAGTACAAGTACACTTACATACATACTTTTTCACTTCCATGCCATTTAAGGTAGCAAAAGCCCATCACATGCTTCGGCCACCACTAACTTTCCATGCATTCATGCATCATTCAACTCATTACATGCTGAGTCAATTCCTCATGCATTATGGGTCTAAGGCACATGCATTTCCAGCTTTAACCACCACTTATGACCACACTAGGCAAGCCACACACACTCACATTTATATTCAAGCTCTCAGCCACACTTGTAACTCAAGCTAATCATGTATATTTCAACTAATTCACAAAGAATACCACTACACATCCATGTTATAGCCATCAATCAATTCTTTAAGCATTATAAACACACTTTATTCTACTTATGCACCTCTCAACCAACCTCACAATCAATATATATATTAATACCTTTCATGTATCAATCGTGCAATTCATATTACTACATGCCATACATTAAAATTCTTCTAAGAAAGCACCTCACCAAGTAATTTCATGCATTCAAATCACCTATAGTTCATAAGAAAAGCTACTAAAATTGAATGGCATGAAGTGAATGGTGGAATTCACTTACCTCATTCACTTAGAGATGAAGTTACCACAAATTCAATGCTGCCACACCTTTATTATAGCCTTTACGGACACTTTCTCCCCCTTCTCCAAGCTCTTCCTTACTCCAATTTACCTTAGACCAAGACCAAGCATGTCCCCACAAAAGTCAGACATCACTATAACCCAATCACAGCCATAAATACCCATGAAAAATTAAGGAGAAGTCATGAAAACTCACATTGGCTGCTTGCTGGACTACTTCTATCTAGTAAACTTCCATTAATTTTAACTCACAGTTGAGAACTCCTTTGGATGTGATTCTTCTTCATGGACTTCCCTAACATCCCAAAATAATTTTTGGAACCTAGAGATTCCAAAAAAGAATGAAGAAGGAGATAGAGATGGCCATTCCCCCTTATTGTGGTGTTACTACTTGGACATTAAGGGAGGAATTTCCTCTCTTTTGTTTAAGCAAAATTTTCCACTTTTCAAAGCCCATGGACACTTGTCAAAAGACCTAGCCAATTGCCAAGTGTGGGGGTGGGCCCCACAGCCACCTGAGCCATCCCAAAACGGCTTGATTTTTTTAGAAAACTTTAAAAATTCACCAAAATTCACATGAATCTCAAAAAATTACATCATTTATTTTAAAATTCCTATTTTAATCCCCTCTACCTACGCATAAATTTTTACGGCCAAATTCCCTCAATAGGGCAATTTTTTGATTGCCTCGATTTACTTGCCAACCTAAAAAATTACGAGAATTTGCAAACGACCTCGGAATCCTAAAATTCTTTCACTAATGGACTCAATAGAATTTTTGAGCTTCAAGGTCTACTATTTTTGGGTCCATCTAGGCACATCTTAGGTTACTCCTGGCTTATAAAATTTTTATTATCACGAAGGGTAGCTTTACAGTCTGAAATGAATTATTGGTTCTGCTAAATTTTTAAATTTTGCCTTTTTCATCAAATTAAAAGCCCCTCAAAGTTTCTTGACTAGTGTCACTATCTCGATTTATGTGCAAGTGACTTAGCACCCGGGCACACTTCTCGGACCTAGTGGCACTATTCACAGAGCCTTGGGACACGGGCGTTATAATATTTATGGCTTATGCTAGAGTTCATTGGATGATATAATTACAATTTATTATTTCCAGCTATGAGATTTAATTTATAATTGAATTGATTTTGATTAATGTTTGTGTATTAGATTCATTAGAATAGAATGTTTCATTTATTTTGCTCTTGTTTAATTTTTGTTCATTTTTGTTTCTTTTTGGTATTTCTACCTATATATTTATCATTTGAGGATTTAATAATTGAAAATCTTATTTAAGATTGATTTATTGATAATTTCATGCTTGAATGCATTGAGTCTTTGCTTTTTTATGTCCTTATATCTTACTCAAATATGATTTCATTTTTAGACTTGATATGGAATTGGGGAACTTCTATTAATTTTCTTCATGTACATTTGATCTAAATTTCTCCTTTTCTTAGAATCTCTATCACTACTTTGAGTGTTATGTTACTGTACATGAAACAAAAAGCTTTTATAATACTATTTATTGTGTTTTAATACATTTGGTGTTAGGACTTTTATTTAGATTTCAATATAACTTGGGTTCTTTTGCCTTTTATGATGTCATTTTAAAACAATGTTAGTGGATTTTTATTAAACTAGAAACTCTTTAAAGTTTATGAGTTTAGTTAGTCATTTCATTCAATTTTGACATTATTTGTTTGAATCTTTGGATTAAAGAATGGAATTTATTACTCTTGCCATGATGTTAATCCATACATGTATATAGTAATGTAGTTTAAACTTATTATTTATGTGATACTGAGCCCTTTAAATATAAAGCTTACTCATTATTTTTATCTAATTTTATCTCATTAATCATGTATGTTGTTTAAAGCTCTATTTCTCTAAATTGTATTTGTATTCGAAATCCCTTCACTCTTCAAAATTTAAGATCTTAATTTAAGTGTAGGTTTTAATCAATCTTTTTTCTTTCTTTCTAGTTTGTACCTAACATTTTCTTATGAATTTGACCTTTATTTGAAAATTGAAAATTCTGCATTAGTTTTGGATAGCAATCCTGAATATATTACTTCCATCTTTTAGTTTTATAAGTTAAGTTTTCTGCCTCATCTCATTTATTTGCTTTTTAGTTGCTTTAAAGTGTTCCTAGGTTATGAGTGTTAGTAGATTATTTCTTAAGATTTAATTACATGTGTTTGTATTCTTACCATATATTGCTATCAAAATCCTATTATTCTAGAGGACTTCTTTTTTATATTTTTGAGATTATTGAATATTAAATTTATATTTTATTTGTAATTGATTATATTTTAAGAGAAAAAATTATTTTGGGACCTTATCATTGTGAGGTTAGGTTTGATTTTACCAAAATCAAGTTATTGCCTTTGTGAAAAATGTGGTTTTTGGTATTTCTCAAACTTGGTTCATATTTGATTTAATTCATTTGGTTTTAAGGTTTATTACTTTTATTACATAGATCTTTAATGTTAGAACTTATATTTTATTATACATAAACATAATGCATATATAGAACCATAAACATAATGCACCTATAGAACAACCAATTAAATAATTTTTTTTTACCTTCCCTAATTAATAGGAGAATGAAATTTGACTCCTTTAGTGAATATAGAGAGAGCGGTTCAAAAATAAAAATAAAAGAGAGAGGGAATGTTGTGTATCTAAGTTAACCTCTCTTAACACTTGGATAATCAACATTTACATCTAAGAGTTAAGGAGAAAACATTTAGGAAATTTGCCAGCTTTGTATTCTTCCCATGATCTATTGAATTGCTCTCTAAACATATGATTCTTGCTTTTTTTCCTCTACTATTGCTGATTCTTTCTACTATCTCTTTCTATTTTTATTGCTCTATATTCTCTTTTTTTAGTTATGGATTTTCTAGGTTTTTTTTCCTTTCTTAGACTAGGTGTTACTTTTATCCCTTTGCTTATATTTTTCTAGGTTCCCCTGTAATCAACTTAGTTTTGGGCTTATGATGATAGCTAAAGAAATGTCTAAGCAATAAGAAAAGAAAGCCTAAATCTAGGTCCATATGGACTAAAAGGTTGCAAGTTTGAACGGACTTTCAAGTCCAAGTTTTGCACAAATAAGAAAATAGCTAGCCCAAAAATGAATTAAGCCTATGGCTTATGGTCCACATAGACCTCTTTCACAAAATAAGGTCCGTACATAACTCATTCCAAAAAGCTTTTAGAAAGCCAATTTTCCTATTTAAACTTTGATTCCTAATTTGATGAGACATTTGATTCAGCTAAATGAGAAAGACTTATTACAACACTATCAATACTTCTCTTATCAACTTGAATGGATATCACCAATCATCAATAATTTACTGAATATAAGTCTATCATGGAAATCACTATACTAGTACAAATTATTTTCTTCTAAAACACAACCTTTGTCTTGATTGCTTAGAGTTAAGCAATAAGTAAGATTTGAGGCCTTTACTTCCATAACATAACTCATTTTTTTCATCTTTGAGGATTAATTAGAAAAGTGAGGAGTTTCTTTGTAATCATCATGGTAATTATAAAAGTAAGTATCAATCTTGTATGTTCTATTGCATGATTTAACTGTTCTTTATTTGATTGGATAATCTATTTAGTAATCATAGTCCACATATACCTCCTCTCATGAGGACTTATATCCTCATAGACTAAATATATGTTGCATATTATTGGTTGTTGTCTATATAAACTTGTATACAATAACTATTTTATGTTGTAACTATAATGCTTAATTATAATTAGGGTTTATTAGTTATTAATGCTAAAATAATGTTTGCTATTAATATTATGGTGATTGTTGCATGTCATTAGATGATATTGATACCAATTGTGTTGTATGGATTAAATTCTAATCATTTATGTCATTAATATGGTTATGTATCTATTAATATGTGATACATATGAACATACCTCTTTTCACAAAGGGATAGTTGTATACCTTAGAGCTCATGTAATGAGGTTATATTCATGTATTTAAACTTTATGATTTAAGGTAATAAGGCATTTCTCTTTATATCATGAAACTTTTTATATATTACTTATAATTGTTTGCAACATCTTAAACCATGTTATAAAGTCCTTGGTATGAAATCACAATGCAAAGGAAATCATGAAGTGTTCATGACATCAGATTCTTATTTCATACAAATGGGATATACCTAAATATCCCTAATCATAGTATTAACAAGATGGGACATTTTTAATAAAGATAAATCAAAGCATGTTATACTTCTTGATTGGATTAAGCAGTAGTTCTCATAAAGTTGTAAGCATAGAGATGCTTAGAGTTAACTTATGGATGCTTACTTGGGAAGTAAGTACATCAGAGACTCACCATGAGATCTTCACATGGATACTTAATCAATGCCAGTGAAAGTATCTCACTATATCAGTGGTGCAAGAATCCTTAGACTTGCGATTACTAGCTAACTTAAATAAAGAATGACATACTTTGAATCTAAAGCTTTTACTTTGATTAAGAAGTATACATAGCGAGGCACTTCGGTATGGCATGAAATATTTAAAGATAGGGTAGTAATTGACAAAGTATTCACTACCTTAGATTATCGTAGGGAGTTTATCTCACAGCTTTGATGAGTAATCTTTATTCAGGAATCTTTAGTCAAAGTAAGATGCCACGTGTGGATGAGACTCATAAAGGGTATTTTTGGAATAAAGGTGAAATTAACAATATGTCTAGGGCTTAATTAGACATACTTAGTTAAGCTTTGAGTTGACACAAGTTCATACTATAAACTAGATAGGATAAAAGATGGTGAAAGGAGTTTATTGCACCTTAACTATATATGGCAGGTTAAGTCAAACCACATGACTTTTTGACACTTGGGTAGTCATGGTGCATGGGTAGATGCCTCTCTTGACCTGTACATGAGCAATATATCAATTGGAGAATTGATATTAATTCAATAAGATTAAATCTATAGAGTCCTAGTTGGATTACAACTCTATTTCTCTATGTGCTACCAAGCTACCTCAAAAGCCCATAAGGTCACACACTATGAGATTGAATGTTCTATAATATGAGATATCATCAAAAGATGAATTAAAAAGAAAAAAAAAAAGCAAATGGGCATAGGGCTTACTTGCTGATGAGTAGTCTAGAAATTAGTGTTTTAGGATTTGGGCCTTGTTGAGTCCAATATATGTTTATTCTTAAACCTAATTTATTTTAGGTTTTATTGAATTACAAGGGTCTTAAATCAAACCTATTATTAATCTAAACTGGGGCCTTGTAGAGCCACATAAGATTAATGAAAGTGGGGTCATAGCATAAGGTGCATAGGGCCTCCCTAAGCCCCATACATAGAAGCCTTTAACTAGGCCCAAAATTAGGCTAGTTTTTAAGGCTTCTAAGTTATCTTTTAATTGTTAAAATCTAACTTAGTTAGGTTTAATTGAGAATATAAAAATCCTTTTATACTTTAGCCTCCGCATGTATTCTTTATTAACTAAAGAACACATATAGACCAAGCTAAAACACTTAGATTTTCTCTATTTTTCATTCGCATAGAATTCTTACTAACATCTAGAATTTTGTGTGCTCTTTTCCTAATTGTTTCTTATATGTATTACCTTAGAGATGTTCCTAAAAAGGAGAGATGTTCCTGAAAAGGATCATAGTTGTTTGCGACACCTTAGTGTGAAGAGCACTAGAAAGGAATCGACTATCATCATTAAATGGTAAATAATCGAATGCTACTAATATATCATTTTATATGATGAATTTTAGATCATTCGAGTCCATAAACATTGCTAGTTTTTCTCAAAATTTTAAATTTCTTTATGTGTATGATTGAGAAAAACCAACATTGGTGTCAGTCCCAAGTTCACGGATGATTTAAAATAAGTGAAAATTGTGTTCACGATTGATATACATAATATATGATATTGTGTAATTCGGTTCATTTTGAGAGTTTTGATATGATTTTTAATGTTCAAATTTATTTTTAATGTGATTAGATATGAATTTTTCATGTGAAAGTCAGATTATTCAGTTCTATACATCATTGATCAACCAAATTAATGAGAGAAAAAACTCTCCTTATGTGCAAAAGGGGCTATGGGCATAGGGAGATATGAAAAAATTAATTTTTGTGAGAAATTTGATTAAATGGATTTTTTAATGATTTAATTTAAAATATGATGAAGGCCAATGTTAATAGAAAATTAAAATTGAAATTTTTAGAAAACAATAAAATCAAACTTTATGATTAAAAATTGTTTTTAGCCGATTAGGTCACATATGATGTGTTTATTGATTTAATTGATTTCTAAAATTTCCAAAATTAATATATCATAGATATGCAATATTTTTTTATGTTAATTAAATGTTTCCAAGTGGTAAAATCATTTGCAAATCAATTGGATTGATTAACTTGCTCTAATGTCAAGAATGTTACATTTTTGTTTTGGCTAATGCTTAATTTTGTCACTTCAGTTTTCCATGAGTTTCATGACTCAAAGGGATAAATTTTTTAGATAAATTGATCATTAATGTTCCAAAAATGTGTGAATGTCTACAAGAAGTGATCTTAAGTGTTGGATTGATTTCTACAATTCAAGTTGCAAACAGTTCTGCGGTCAACTCGAATTCGATTCTTGTTATCAACTGTTTAGAACTTTTTAATTAAATAAAATTCAATGTGATTGGGTTTTGTAATTCCAAAAATACATATCATGTATCATCAAAAAATAAATTGAATTAAATCAATTATTGATTTATTTGGTCAGTTTCAGAATTTATGGTGATAATGACATGTTGGCTTAAATTTTTACTTAAAAATTATTCTCTTGTGGAAATTTGATTATAATTCTAAATTAATTTATTTTTCTGATATGATTGGAATTTTAAATTAATTAAGAGGATTATGATTTGTTATCAAATTGAGGTTGGGATATAGCAAAGTCTTCTATGCACATATCCTCTTACACATATAAAAGAAATTATTTTCTTGCTTTATGTATTTTTATCATTTTAATTCTAAAAGGTTTAAAATTAAATTTACATGGAAATATGATTTAATTATTATTAATAGGATTAATTAAAATTAAATTACATGAACAATGTGATTTATTTTCCATGTGCAAGCAAGAAAATATGATTGATAAAAAAGAATGAATCGAAGCTAGTTTTATAAGTGTATAATACTAGAAATCAACTATAATCCACATTTTTAGTATTTGATGCATGTGATGTATTAAATATGGATGTTAAGGGCATATGTTTGGCATAATGACTAGTTTTGTGTTTAGGACCAATATGATTGATCTATATTGCCTGAATTTTTCTTTGGTAAATTAGGTCTACGTCTCCTAGCCTTTTGTAATGCCCGTAAATTGAGGTTACACGAATAGTGCCTTGGAGGCTCGAACAGTGCTCCTGGGGAGTCGGGACACCTACGTAAGGCTAGAATTGGTGTCTACTAGTCATAAAACTTTGAAGGGCTAGAAAATGGGTAAAAAAATGAATTTAAAAATTTAGCAGAACTAATAATTCCTTTTAGGCCATAAGATAGTGAATCATAGCCTTAGATGGACTTGGCCTAAGA
>CANXYI010370217.1:0-12808 GCA_948208565.1 Hura crepitans | reverse complement strand
ACTTCTATAAACATTTCACAACTCCTAGACCCATCTAATCCCCAATTCTCAGGTAAACATCATTACATATCACATAACAAATGCAGGCCTCAAGCCAAAAATAAAAGCATACATATATATAGGGTCTTAGGATCACATCAACATTAAACATCATAGCTTAACATACATTCATAAGAAAAACATATAGGACTTTTATTTACATTAGCAGTTTATGCTTCCTTATATACATCACATACACAAAGCTTAAATACATGTTTCTACCCACTTCCTAGCTAGGTACATAGATATGAAAACTATACAATAGTTACTTTGTATTCCTTCACTAGTATCCTCTAAACTCTTATCGACATGCTTCATGAGGCAAGATTCCACTGTTGATTACTTGCACACTAAAATAAGTACGCTGAGTATACAAGATACTCAGTGGTGAACTTAAAGCATTTAAATCTTGGCATTATATCCTTTTCATACCAGAGCCGTTTAATACTTGATTTTACTTTATTAGTTGATTTAATTCATACAATATGGTGCCAAATTACTAAAATACCCCTAAGGCATTTATAAGTCATGAAATAGCCTTTTGGACTAACATAAATTAGTTAGAGTAGTTATTGATATTCATAGCATGAATATTTGAAGTGAATCAATTTAGGTAACCACATATATGTAAAATGTCCAAAATACCCTTTAGTCTATATTTCATCAATTACTCAGGAAATACTATTCATTATGCTTAATTGTACTTTCACAACTATTTCTATCATTCAAATAATTTAATTCACTGACTTGACTAGGAAGATAACACTTCAAGATACTAGATCTAGAGGGAAAAATAAACTAGTGTAGTGGTCCCCATTATGGACCTATGCCACTGCATCGGCATATGTGCCATAATGGGGATCAGCTCGTAACATCTCAAAACACAAATTAAGTAATCTTTGCATGACATAATGGAGATTAACCCATGGGCCTTTATAGCCATAAATAAAATCTTGACACCCAGGTGACATAATGTAGATCAGCTCGTAGACCTCTCTAGCCACCAATAAAATTTACTACCTAAACATCAGACAATTAGCAATTGCAAAACCCTAAGGTGACTAGTCAACACATCCATTGGGTGTCTAATTAATGGGCTAAGTAGCTTATTTTAAGTTCATTTATTAACTAAAAAAATCTTATAATATTTATATTACAAAAAAAGGCAATTATAAATTTTATAACACACTTTATTTTTTAGCCGATCTAGTATAGCCATATTTTAGCTCTACTAAGTAAAAATCCCAAAATATTCTTAAGTCCTATTATTTCCAAAATTAAAGGTTTAATATGTTATGATTTATCATAGCATTAGTTCTTAGGAAACTAACACTTTTTATCCAGTGACATTTTTGGTTCATGTAATGGTCAACTAGACAGTTACAAGTCATTTCAACCCCTTTTCAACATACAATTCTAGGATTGTTGTAAGCCTAATTGTAACACAATTTTTAGAAATTTATTAACCACATTCATAGGCCTAAGGCCAAACACATCTAGGCCAATTCCAAGGCCAAACAATAGGCATAAGTGCCATTCATACATATTTCTCAATGGTAGTCGCAAATGCACAACGAAAAGTCCAATATTCATAGTCCAATTTCAAGTCCCTTTTTAAGCCATTATTCTAAGCCATCAACCTATGGTTTAGTTCAACCATTTTACTCATTTAAAGATACATTCTTGAAGCATATTTTATCTATCAATATGTCATATAAATTGTCGAAGTAAAAGTCATTATAAGCCAATTATCTAGACGTTATAATTCACTTGCCTAACATTTTAACAAGCTTAAATTTCATGCCATAATGCCATTATCATGCTTACAGGTACTAAAGGAAAATGTCACAAAATTACATTCCTTTTCACATTGGATCAATATTCTTCCATATAGGTATTCCATGAACATAGTTCCACCCATACACCCAATTTCAAGCTAATTACCGTAAGTTGCAAAATATTACTCATAAAGCTCACTCATAGTAGCTCTTGGGTACAATAATGGAAGCTATAATTCATGATGTTCTTTAATCACAATTGCCATAATTCTTACTCTAGCATACCAAGAGATCATTTATCCACTTTCTAGCCATTATACAACCAAGCCAAGCATCTATAACCATCAAAATTAGTAAGTAAATAGAGCTAAGTTCTTAAGTTCTTTGAATCATATCTCCCTAATTCACTAAGTTCTCACTTAATCAACACTACTGTGGAAGAAATTAATTCGAAGCTCAACATTCTAGAAATCTCAAATTATCATTCATCACTCTAGGCACCTTAAAGCATGAAGCAAAGGCTTAAATTTAACTTACTTGTGAAAGAAACCCTTTAAATCGATAAAAATCCCAAGCCGTCCAGCTTCTATAGTGGACTCCCTCTCCTTTTGTGGATGTTAAGGTGCTTTCTAATGGCCATGAACACCTCACACACAAAATCACATAGGTGTTTAGTAGGTTTTAGCATCAAATAGTGAACAAAATGCCTAAAGGACAGAGGAGAATTAGCTAAGAATGACCTCAAAGACTCTATTCTAAACTATGTTGAACTAGTCAACTTTGATTATTTTTATCTCCCAAATGAAAAATCCTTTCTACTTGATTCTTTTTCCCCATAGTGCCTAACATATAAAAATGAATTTCGCAACTAGAAACACTCATTTTGGTGATCAAATGAGAAAGTTACGGCCTTTTTCCTCCCTTCTGGCATCGGTAGTTGCAAGGAAAATGACGAAGAAGCCCTCCTTCATTCTAAGTGGATATCTACATGTTAAGTGATATTTGCTAATTAGCAAGCCTCCTTAGCCACTTGGCATATGGTAGGTCCCACTTTGACATGTCAAGAGTGGTCTTGAAAATCCCGAACCATTCCGATTTTTTTAGGGAAAATTTGAAAATTCACAGTAATTCACTCAGACCTTAAAAGATTATGCCATTCATTTTAAAATTCTTATTTTAATCCCCTCTATTTGCTCATAAATTTTTATGGATAGATTCCATCAAGAAGATAGTTTTAGATTGCATCGATTCGCATGTAAACTTAAAAAATTTTGAGAATTTGCAAATGACCTTAAAAATAAAAAATTCTTTGACCAGTGGATCCAAAGGAATTTTTAAGCTACAGGGTCTGCTATTTTTAGGTCCGTTCGGGCATATCCTAGGTTAATCCCAGCTCAAAAATTTTTTATTGCACTAATGCATTCTTTACTGGTTAAAATGAATTATTGGTTCTGCTAAATTTTTAAATTTCAACTTTTCAATCAACTTAAAACCTCTTAAAGTTTCATGACCAATGCCACTACCTCGATCCACATGTAAGTGACTCGGTAACCTAGGCACACTTTTCAAACCTTTTGGCACTATTCACAGAGCCTAAAATTATGGGTGTTACACATTTAATGTTCAGTCATAGTACACTTTAGAAGTTGTTTTGTTGGCTAAGTTACATGTTAAACTAAAGTTTATAAAGCAAATTAAAGAGGGTTAGATGAAAGATGAACAACTGGTTTAGATGGGGGACATGGTGAAAGAGTGAAAGGCCACCGGGTTTGAGTTGATAGAGGATAGACATCTATATTATTAGAATAGTTTATGCATACCTAGTATAGATGTCCTGAAGCTATAGATACTCAGAGAAGCACACGAGGCTCCTTATTATGAATTCTAGGAGCACAAAAATGTATTTGGGCCTAATGTGCCATTATTGGTGGCTTGGTATAAAAAGAGAGGTGGCAGAGTTTGTTACCAAGTGTTTAACATGCCAAAACGTAAAAGCTGAGCATCAGGTTCCTTTTTGATTGTTGCATCCTACATCAATACTAAAGTGGAAATGGAAAAAGGTAAGCATGGATTTTGTGATAGGTTTACCTTTGACTAGAGGTAGATGTTATGCTGCATGGGTAATAGTTGATAGATTGACAAAGACAACTCATTTTATCCTAATTAGGATGGATTATTCTTTAAAGAGGCTGGCTAGATTATATGTGGATAAGATAATCAGATTGCATAGTGTGCAAGTGATTGTTATTTCTAACAAGTATCCTCATTTTAATTCCAAATTTTAGAAGAAGCTACAGAAAGCCTTAAGCACCAGATTAGCCTATAGCATAACTTTTCATCCTCAAATTGATGGACAATCAGAGAGGGTGATATAGATACTTGAAGATATGTTACGAGGATATGCTATTGAGCTTAAAGGTAACTGGGATTAGTACTTGTCCTTAGTAAAGTTCACCCATAATAACAATTACTAATTTACCTTAAGGAAAGCCCCATACAAAGCATTGTATGGCAGATGATGTAGGACTCCCTTGTGTTGGAGTGAAGTTAGAGAGAGAAGGATCTCCAATATGGATTTAATTAGAGATGCTGAAGAAAAAGTGAAGCTAATTAGAGAAAGGCTGAAGGCTACTATGGATAGGCAGATATCATATACTAATATGAAGTGATGAGATATTGAATATACAGTTAGAGAAACAGTGTTCCTAAAGGTTTTTTTATGGAGAAAAGTGCTAAGCATTATGAAAAAGGGAAAATTAAGTCCTAGATTCATAGGACACCATGAGATTATAGAAAAGGTCAAAACTCTAGCTTACAGGCTGGCATTACCATCTGAGCTACATTAAATACACGATGTCTTCCATGTTTCTATGTTTAGGAGAAATAGATTGGATCCATCACATATGATTTCAATGATAGAGATTGAGAAGCAATCTGATGGATTTGAGTTATGAAGAGGAACCGGTGCAAATTCTAGCTCATGAAATGAAGCAATTGAGGAATAAGTCCATACCATTGGTCAAGGTGCTATGGAGATATCATCATATAGAAAAACCTACCTAGGAGCCCAAAGAGTAGATGAAAGCCTAATATCCTCATCTATTTGCTCTAGGTAATTTTAAGGATAAAATTTTCTTAAGAGGGGAAGAAATGTAATGCCCATGTTTCAAGGATCCGTGAATAATGCCACGAGGTCCGAAAAGTGTGCTCGGTTTGCTGGGTCACTTGAACATAAATTAAGGTAGTGACACTGGTCAAGAAACTTTGAGGGGCTTTAATTTGATGAAAAAGGCAAAATTTAAAAATTTAGCAGAACCAATAATTTATTTCAGACCATAAGCTACCCCTATATGCAATGAAAATTTTATGGGCTAGGAATAACCCGAGATGTGCTCGGATGGACCTAAAATTAGGAGACCCTGAAGATAAAAAATTCCACTAAGTCCATCAATGAAAGAATTTTTAAATTCTGAGGTCATTCACTAATTCTCATAATTTTTAAAGTTGGCATACAAATCGAGGTAGCCTGAAAATTACACTATTGATGGAATTTAGCTACAAATATTTGTGAGCATGTAGAGGGGATTAAAATATGAATTTTAAAACAAATGATGTAATTTTTTGAGGTTTGTGTGAATTTTAGTGAATTTTTGAAGTTTCCTAAAAAAATTAAGTCGTGCTAAGATGGCTCAGAGGGGCTATAGGACCCACCCACATGTTGTTAGCTAGCTTGAAGGCCTATGAAAGTGACCAAACTAATTGAGAAGTGGATAATTACACTAAGGAAATGAAGGAAAAAAAATCCTCCCTTTGGCTATTGGAACCGACACCATTATCACCTTTGGGAGCTATTTTCTTTCTTTTCCTTCAGCTATTTCTATAGCTTCTTGTTTCTAAAATTTAGTTTGGTACGTTAGGAACATGAGAGAAGAAATTGCTAGCTAGAGACAATCTAACAAGGGTGCCAAAGGTGAATTTCTTTACTTTTCCTTTGGTTTTCATGGTGATTCTAGTTGGAATTAGATCTTTGTGATGCCTAAAGACTAAAAGTTAGTGTGTGAATTGTGTTTGAGGTGGATTGAGGAAGAAAAAAAAGGCTTAAAGAAGGGTGGAAGAACCACTATGGAAGGTTAAATAGCTTTTAGAGTTGAAAAATTCAAATGTGTTTCCTAGCAAGTAAGTGAATTCAGCCATTCACTTCATGCCCTCTCATTTTTTAGTAGCTTCATCCTTAAGTAGAGATGGTTTAAGTCCATGAATTACTTTGGACTGGAGCTTTCCTTGAATTATTATAGCTTATGGCATGATAGAATATGAGTTTCATGTTGATTGATGGAAAAAAAGTAATATACATTTAAATTTTATTCTCAGCTAAGAGGTATATAAGTAGCTAGAATGTGCTTATAGTGTTTAAGGCATAAATTGATGGATATGGCATTGCTAGGTGATGGTATTTTTTGGGAATTGATGGAAATATACATGATTGGCATAACATATAAGTGTGGCTGAGAGCATGTTTTATAATTGCTAGTGCTCATGCCTTGCCTAGTATGATACTCTATAGTGTTTAAGGCTATAATTTCATATGCATTAGACCTATGATGCATGAATATTGATACAAAGCATGTATATGTGTATGAGAGGTTGGCCGAGGCATGTATGGCATTTGCAATGGCATGGAATGTATGGTAGGAAGTATATATGTGTGGATATATGCTGGAATAGCAATGTGCAAGGTGTGTGTGTGATAAATGATGTAAAAATGCATATGTTGGTAATGAATTCATTAGTGGTTGATAGGTATGCAAGCTATGGGGAAAGAGTTGTAAGTATAGCCTATGTAAAAGCCTTATATATATATAAATGTAATGAATTAATGTATACAAAAAGCATGACATAGTTTTGGCATGAAACTAAACTAAAGAGTATTTTAAAGTGATATATAATATAAAAAAGAATTGACATGCATAATAACCTTAATTTTGTCTAGAAATGATTTATACAAAAATGGGTTATTTTTGCCTTTAAGGGCTATGGTATGTACTTCCACAAAGCGCATAAATTTGGTGCCTATAATGGCTAGTTTGGTGAAATCATTTATAATGGCATGTGAGCCTAAGTTTGGCTCTATTTTCAGCCCCAGTAGTGTTTGGCTTTAGGCCTAGAGATACTTGACATAACTGGTGAAAACTACATAAAAGAATAGACTAAAATGGATCTGAATGCCTTAGTACAACCTTGTCACAATGACCTATAACTATCTGAAGTGACCATTACCTAAACCAATAAATCCTCTAAATAGTAATTGCCCTAGAATTGTAAAACATTTATGGAATTAAATTCAGCATAATATATCATAATTCTTGGCACTTGAACCCTTAATTATATTTCTTGATAATTCACTTGGTATAGCCTATTTGTGGTCGTACCAGATAGGGCTGATTTCCAGCTATGCTATAAAAATTGTAACTGTATGTTTTTGAGTTTATAACATTGTAAAAAGTTAATCAATAAGAAATGGACATAGATTGAGGTTAAATGGCCCACTAGATGGACACCTACTGGATATGTTAATTAGTCAACTTAGGGATCCTTAGTAGCTACTACACTTTTTACTTTTTAGACAAGGCCGGTATAGCTGCATAGGTTCTTATTGGGGCCATTATACTAGTTTATTGGATAGACAACCTGCTATCTTTGCTACTTGATGCTAGATTTGATATTGTTGATGTAGCAGCATAGTTCCCTAAACTCCACTGCACTAGTCTATTGGATAAACCAATATACTAAGAAAATATAGCCATGTTATCATTGATCCTCTACATGATGCCGGTGCAATGGTGTAAGTCTTTAGGGGCCATTGCACTAGTCTGGTTGATAAACTAGTCTGCTGGTCAAACAATTCCTTTGTAATTTCACCTTGGTTACTAGAATATGATCAAGTTGGTCAAATGGGGTAGGTCTAAAATAGGGATCACTACACTAGTTTATTTTCCCTCAAGATCCAATGCCTATTAGGGTTGTCTCCTGAGATGGACCAACTAAAATAATTAAATAAGATTAACAAAGTTTACAGGAGACTATAAAATATGACATAGGAGCATTTTTGTAATTTTAAACTGATTATGGGAAAAGATTTTGAATGGCATAATTTTGTGCATAAAATGATTAATAATGACCCAAACATAACTTATATAACTAGAAATGCCTATTTAGATAGATTTTATAGACAGAAGCATCCTAGGGATAAAATGAATATTTGGAATTTGAATGTTCTAAGTTGAACCTGGATAATGAAACTAGAAATAAATAGGAATATAAATGTATGGATATAAATGGTGGACACATTTTTAATGATTGAATTCACCACTAAGTATTTTATACTCAATTACCTATTTCGATGCGTAGGTACCTAGAACAAAGACTTTGCCTCATAAAGCATGTAGAGAGTTTAGAGGTCAAGTGTGAAAAGGTTGATAATGTACATTTGTATAGGTTTTGCACTCTATGTACTTAAGTGGGGTAAGAGGTGTAATGTATATAATGTGAGAGGATGTGATTGTATGTAATAAATTGTATTGTAATTAATCATGTGATAAATCCTTTTGTTTATAAATGATTTGTGTTGATGTTTGTGAGCCTGAGGCTCTATGTGTTTCTTAATTATGGGCTAAGGTCTATGATTGTTGTGTGTTAAATGATGTTGATAGGATGATATCTAGGGGATTTGAAGGGTTTAAGAGTTGTAGTAAATGATATAGAAGTGTTCATAGGTAGAAGAAAATTTTAGGATTGTGACTCGGATAATTATTATGCTACTAGATTTTAAAGTAATACTTGAACTTGCTAAATCCTTTTATAGGTGTACAAACCTAATATTATGAACCTATATGGATTATAAAAATAGACAAGGCTGAGTTTGGAGTAAGATAAAGTGGACTAGTATAGCCTAAGTAAAAGTTAAATGAATGATAGTGGGAGAAGTTAGGATGGGTGACCTAGCATGAAGTGCACCATTTATTGGGTTTCTTTAGGAATCCAGTATGGGGTGTTACAATAAAAGCTATAGGACCATTGGTAAGCCTAAATGGCATTACCAAAAACTAATAATGGCTATATCTTATTTTTGAAAGTTGCCTTAACCATATCTGCCTCCTTTACCATTAACTAGTAGTAACCTTACCTTAAATCAATTTTAAAGAACACTCCCACATCCTTAAGCTGACAAAAAAGATCGTCAATCTATGCCAATAGATACTTGTTTTTTATGGTCACTTTATTCAGCTATCTGTAATCTACACACAACTGTAAAAATTTAACCTTCTTCTTCATAAATAGAACTTATGCTCCTTATGGCAAAACACTAAGTCTCATAAAACCCTTATCTAGCAATTTTTGTAACTAAATCATTAACTCTTTTAACTCTACTAGAGCTATTCTATATACAGCTATTGATACTAGTGCAATGCCTTGTTACACCTCTATGCTGCACTCGAGTTCCCATTCTAGAGGCAAATCGAGCAACTCTTTAAGAAATACATCCATAAACTTTGACACTATTGGAATTTTACTAACATCTGGGTCTTATATTCTACTGTCATATACATGGGCAAGATATGCCTAGCAACTTTTCCTTATCATCCGCCTAGCTATGACTATAGATATAACATTAGACAAGAAATTGATCCTTTCTCCCACAACTGTGATTTTAGCCCCATCATTAGTTTGGAGAGTTAAACTCTTTTACTTACAATCGAAAATTGCTTGATATTAGGATAGCAAGTCCATGCCCAATATCAATTCAAACTTATCAAAAGGTAGTTCCACCAGGTCAGCAACTAATTCATGGTCTTGTATCTATAAAGGGAATCTCTATATACTCTATCAATTATCATATGATTCCTTATGGGGTTATTAACAATGATCTCTAGGCCAAGTGGTTATGAAACAAACCCTTGGCCTCATGCCTATGTTATACATACATAAGAGTATGGAAACCTTGGATTAATTAAAGCAAAAATAAGAGAGTCAAAGAGATAGAAAGTACCAGCTATAACATATGGCTTATTAGCCTCATCTCTTACTCTGATGGCATGATATTGTGTAGGGGCTCTATGCTCAGCTTTATCCCTCTGAGCTCCCTTAAGTTTATCTCCTCGGTCTCACTTTTGACCTCTAGTAAAAGTGTGCATAGATATTTGACTAGCATCAGCTCTTATAGGGCAATCATGTAAAAACTGCTTCAATGAACCACACCCAAAGCATACTCCTAGCTTACTCTTCTAGCAATCTCCCGTATGTAACTTATGGCAAGTCAAACACTAAGGGGCCTGGCCACTTTTGTCTATAGAAACTAGTGTACTAGTAGCTTGAGACTATTATCCAGCCTTACCCTTATACTCTTAAGCTACCTTTTGAGTTGACCCTGCTTTTGAGATTATTGTGTTGACCCAAACTGACTACCTTTAAACCTCTAGCTTGACTATTGTGCAAAGCTAGATGCTCTAGGACTAAAAGATATCTTCTTCTAATAGTACTCTCACTTCTTCTTTTACATTTTTTTCGATTGAATGACTTTATTGACACCAACTGATTAAAGCTTTTGATCCTCATGTGGAGCAATTAAGACTTAATCTCAATGTGCAATCCTTTTCAAAATCACTTGCATTTATTAGCCTTTATGGTAATAATGTCTTTAGCATAGTGGCTAAGCATAGAGAAGTCCTTCTCACACTCCCCCACAGACTTTTACTCTTATATAAGGTCTATAAACTATTACCTTCTATTAGCCAAACAATCCTCAAGTATATACATCTTATAAAATTCCTCCAAGTTTAAAATCATATTTTAGCTCTTCTTCTACTTTGTATTCAGTCAAATCATCCCACCATTTTGAGGCCTTTTCTTGAAGTAAGGATATGGTGTAAATAACTTTTTCTAAAAGTATACAATGTATCTTATTCATTATCTTTTTTATGTGATTCAACTAATATTTAGCTATTTTAGGATCCACTTCACCTTTTCCTTTAAAATCTTTAGGCACCATTCTCTTAACTCTCTCCAGGTAAGTTTTTAGAGAGCTAAGGGAACATCCTACTACTGTGGTGCTGGTGGTGGAGTCGCCGCTGTAACTTATCACAACAATTATAGCATCTCTTGTTGAAATGTTGTAGTGCTTAAACTATTGATCACATCTACCTCGCACACTACCAAATATTTAGGTAACTATATCTGATTCCTATCCCATGAACATGGAAGCTTAGTCTTTTACTATTTGCGAGGTGTACTTATTCTATCTATAAGCACAATAACAATTGGTAAGCCTTAGCGTCATTAAATTAGGCTATGTATAGACTTAACTCCTATAGCACTCTTATATACCCTATGAATACCTAAGTTGAAGCTCTAGTACCATAAGATGTGACACCTTTTACCCAGTCTGATCACTGACTAGTCACTAAACACGGCTAAAGTGTGCACACATAGCATGCTATTTGAATTTCTTTTTAATTATTCTTTATTTAAAACATTTGACCATGTAGACTTAAACACCAAAAATGTGAGTTTTCAAAATCTAATTTTCAAAAAAACAAGTTATTTATTCAAATTTGAGAATCTTTGTGCCAAAATTTTGGCAGTATAATAATTGTATCGAGCACTATCCAAATATTTGAATAGTAACCTACATGAAGAAAACACTTTTAAAAAAATTTCTAAATTAATTTCCTAACTCTGTGATCCTTATAATCACTCTAAATCATCATTGAACATCAATATAGTCTCAACCTCAAGAAGAGACATGAAATAAGTATAAATTGTTTCAAAACATTTAAAATAATGTTACAAATGATATAAAAATCTTAAATTACAAAATACAATTGTTTAGGCCCGAAGACTAATTACATCAATCCTAAGAGTGCCTTTCTTTGTCTATACATCTCAAAATATTATTACATACATCAAAAAGTACAAAAATATTGGCATTGTCTTATGTGTCTGGAAAACCTAAGGCTTGGGGTTAATCATCCTTTTGACCTATGCATTATAAACAAAATGATCTGTTAAGTACTTTTCTTAGTGGTGAAATGAAAGTAAATTATGCATTATGCCACATCATTGCTAAATATAACCATTATCTATATTTCTCACCATATGCATAATTCATAATGTGTAAAGTGCTACACAACAATACACAAGTTAAGCATTATATAAGAATCATATAATTCACAAAGAATCATGGATAATACACTTCACAAGCCAATTTGGTATTTACATGTATAAAAATAAAGATCATTATTAAGCATTTCCAAATGTCATTTTTATCTGGCCATATGCCTAAAACACATGTCTTATGGATAATGGGGTTGAATGCATAGTACGACCACTATAAACCTGAAGGTCTATCTACCAATATGGATTCAAAGATCAAACATAAGATGATGGCTAATATAGCCATTTATGAACTTGAAGTTCATTTACTAATATGGATCCAAAGATTAAACATATGTGGCCCTTTAGATTAGACTAAAAGTGGACTTGTATGCCAACAACATTAAATAGCACTGTAGTGCCCTAGTAGTTGCTACTATACCCCTAGTTGACCGATCAACCTATCAATCTAAGTTAGGCATATTGGCTATTAAGCATGTTAATTTTTAGTTCCACCAATTTAAATATCACAAAAATGACTTTTAAATGAGATATAGTAAATAAATGACCCAATTAAGAAATTGAGCATATTTACGATATTAATGATAGTCATATGGATCATTTTAATGAAATGCCTCATTTAATTGACTACAATTACAAACATGTGTCCATACATGCTCAAATTATCACTTCCAACCTATTTTTCCATCTCATGAACACTATCAAGTAATTAATCATAAGCATCCACTTCAAGTTTATCTTAAAGCATTTTCACATTAAGTGTTATCCATTAGGGCCACCAAGATCATATTATGAACAAAATCCATTTCCTAGCATCATAG
>CANXYI010370205.1:0-17214 GCA_948208565.1 Hura crepitans | reverse complement strand
TACCCATTGAGATGAGTCTAGCCATTACCTCTATTTTCTTCTCTAGCTTTTTCAAGGCAGCATCCTCAAATTTTTGGGTTGCAATCAAATCTTCACAAAAGTCATACTCTAGATTGAAGTATTTAGCCTTTTTATCCTTTCCTTTAACATCTATAGCCTATTTCCTAGTGCCAATTCCTCTAGAGGTAGCAGCGATCTTTCCAGTAGGTGTGGCTACTATGTTTTCAACATGTGGTAGTGAATTAGTATCAGGAATGACCTCAGCAATTGCCCTTGAAATCATGGCCATCATCCTTTTCTCAAACTCCTTAAACTTTTGGTCCATATTAGTTTTAAAGTTCAGAGCAAAAGAACTACTTTCTTGTTATCCTTCCATGTCTATCAGATTATGAGTGGTAAAGATAAGTTCTTGTCTAGCTATCCTTTCATCTATCCCTCATACCTAAGTGGCTTAAGGATCTATGATGGCTATAAGATAAAAGGTTAGAGATGATGGAATGAGAATGCATGAAATGCTAATGAATACTGACATGTACAATAATAATCACAAGCAAGAGCCTTCTAACCTTGTCACTTCCCACACACGAGGTTAATATGCTCTTTCCTAGGAGGGCTTACCTGTGGGACATTGAAGGCCCCGACAGGTTTGAATAATGAATGATAGGTAGCTGAGCATTATTTCTCTCATACAAAAGAGTGCATGTAAGATATTTGGCCCTTATATATTATATATGTTCAATCAAGTCAAAATGTAGGGTCTAGCCCATTCTTGTTAGAAAAAGCCCAATAGGTTCAATAGCATTTCAAGATAATTAAGTCACATTTCACGTATATTTGCCCACATAGCACATAATGCATTATTAATCTAGGGTACCTAGGGAAAGTTGCTATTAGTCATTACATGGGCTCATGGTTTGGTTGCACAAGTTATGGTTATCCAAGCATGGTCCCTCCACAATAGGTCTATCTCATCATGAGCATATGACCAATTGGTTCACCATTTCATATACCTTATGGTCACGAGGCTTAGATTTGATGCCATCTCTAATAATCTTCTAATTTAAATGAAATTGGATTCATACTTCAAAATGACATCAAGATATAAAAGGGACACCTAACTTATTCTATGGCTCTAGCATGTGATGTAATTTTGGAAAAGAATAATATCATAAATTCAAAATATGAAGTTCTATATTAATTTGAGGTACTTTTAGAGCATGGTCTCATGGTGTCCCTAGTGGAGTCACCACTGTTCGTATCCCTTTCCTTTCAGCATGCCTTTCAAATCGAAACAACCAAAGACTCGATTTAAGCCTCAGTCCTCAAGTCTTAAAAGATGAGAAGAAAACTAGAGGAATCTTGAGCCACTCCTAGTTGATTAGCCTAAGAAAAGCGGGTTGGGCACTATAAGGTAAGAATTTCCACTTGACCAGAGTTGGGAAATACCTTGTAGGGCTAAAACTAGAGTGGTTCAAAACCCTACTCTTATTTATACCCTAAGTTAATACAGAAATTTAGTTTGAATTTACAATATCATTCTTTTTTCTCAAGCGGCATTTTACAATTAAAATAAATCACGCATTCATGTATGAGGAATCACAAAACATATTTACAAAAAATAAATAGGTGCTTAAAGTTAAAACATCATACATGAAATTGGGCAGTTGATTGTCTTGAGAACTTTGGTTTTAGCATGCCAATTTTAGAAAATGGATTTTATCATCGTAACTTTTATTAAAAAGAATATGTTTTATTAACAAAGCACCAATTAATTAGGTATAAAATGATTTTGATTATCTTTTCAATGTGCAAAATCATTTTCTACCTAATGCAGGATTCACATAATATACCGGGATTAAAATTAAAAGTATCATACATGAAATTAGGTGATTGATTGGCTTGAGAACTTTGGTTCTCGCATGTTAATTTTAGAAAATAGTTTTTATTATTACGACTTTTATTAAGAAAAATTAAAACCCAAACACCAATTAATTAGATAAAATTGATTTTGGTTATCTTTTCAACATGAAAAAAAAAAATCATTTTTTACATATTATAGCATTCATGGAATACATAAGGAAATAATTTGATGATAAAAATATATTACATGGTAATTATCTAAAATAGATCATAATTGAATAAATAATAAAAATAAAATTACATTTTAGAACATCTAAAATATAATCTAACTAAAGCGAGCAATAATAAAGGAAATCAATAGAAGAAAACACAAAGCACGTAATAAATAGTAAGAAATAAAAAGTCATTAAAAGGCTACTTCACTGGGGTTTAAGGAGGCAGCAGAAAGAAATAACAATCATGTCCCAATAAGTTAAATAACTCACATCACAATAAAAATAAAGTATTAGTATGCGAAGCAAAATAGACAGGTGAACAAAAATAAAATAAAATGAGCAATCACACAAATATAACAAAAATATTGCACAAATAAATTATCACATCTAATTGGTAGATGGATAAGGTAGAAATAAAAATAAAAATAGTAGATAAAAGGGTCAATCAACCCACCGTGTACATTTTCCTTTAGAAAAGATCTTGACCAGACCGAAAAATTAAAACCAAATCTTTATAAATCTCCAAAAAAATGGTGTTTTTTAAGTATATTTTTTCCTCTTAGTGTCTTTTTTCTCTCCAAAATCATCCTCTTTTATGAAAAAAAACATTTCAAAATTTATGCATGCTTCTCAAAGAAAATGGCCGTTTTAAAGTCAAAAATGGCTGTTTTCCTAAAAATAGTCATCTCCCTCGTGGAAACGGCCCTCTTTTCACATAACAGCCATTTTCCTTATGAAAATAGTCGTTTTGATAATTTTTTTTAGAAAATTTAGATATCTTCAAATTGGATGTTAAAAACCTTTACTTATCAAGATTTTCATCCTTTCATCATCATTAGGCAAACTGAACATAAAAGCCTTAGAGACCCAATGTCTACACACCCTTCCATAGAGGAGGAAGGTGTTGGGTAAGAGGGGAGAGGAAAGGGATGGTTACTATTAAGAGGGGAGAGGAAGGGGATGGTTACTATTCCATATTTGACCCAAAAATGAGTGATTTTAACATTCATATAATGTAGGCAAAATTCCTCTAAAGTCCTTTTATTTTTCCTCTCTTATTTCCACTCTATATATCCCTAATTAACCTTAGTTCAACTATCTTAAAATCTTGTAATTATTGCCTTATAACCCTCTAAAATTCAGAGCTCAAAAAATAAGGAAAATTGAATAAAATGCCATTATATACTTTTCCCGATTTTAGTAAAAATACTTCCTAAAATTCAAAAATTTCAATTCTAGTGCCAATTGACTTTTGGAATATTTGAGTATCAAGTTATACTAATCCCGCAATTTTTTGAGCAACTTTAGAAAATTTTTATAGTTGAGTTAAAACTAGGTCACTATTTATATTACATTATCATAAAAATTAACTGTCACTTTTAACCACCTAAATAACTTCATTTTGACTTCAAATTTCACCCAAAATTATGTTATGATTAATACTTCCATTCAATAGAATTAATGCTCCCAACCTCAGGAAAACATTATTCACATCTTAAGAAGTACTATTCATAATACCAGGATTTTTTAAGGGTTACACATTCCATTAAACTTTTTTCCAGCTATTTATTCCCTCTCCCTAATGTAGGGAAAACTATTTCATCAAAATGGCAATCAGCAAATTTTATTATAAATAAATCTTCAGTTAATGGTTTAAGATATTTAATTATAAAAGGAGATTCATACCAAACATATATTCTTAACCTTTTTTGAAGACCCATCTTTATGCATTATGGTGGAGCAATTGGTACATATACCATAAAACTAAAAATTCTAAGATGGGATATATTTGGTTGTTCATCAAAAACTAATTATAATAAGGAGAACTTATGATAACTTATTGGCCTAATGCATATAAGGGTTGTTACATGTAAAATAGCATATCCCTACGTAGAAATAGGGAGTTTTGTTCTCGTAATTAGTGGTCTAGCTATTAACTAAAGGCATTTAATAAATGATTCTAGTAAACCATTTTGTGTATGAACATAAGCAACAGGCCTTTCAACTATTATTTTAATTGACATACAATAATCATTAAAAGCCTAAGACATAAATTCACCAGCATGATCAAGACAATTTGTCTTAATTGTATAATCTAAAAATTGTGCTCTTAATCTAATTATTTGAGCAAGTAATCTAATGTTTGCTAGGTTACGAGTTGGTAATAAACACACATATGGCTATCTTATAGATGTATCAATTAATATCATAAAATATTTAAATGGTCCATATGATAGGTGAATGAGCCCACAAGTATCACCCTAAATATGTTCTAAGAATGCAGGGAATTCCATTCCAATTTTAGCTACTGATGGTCTAATAATTAATTTTCCTTGAAAACAAGTAGCACATGAAAATTCCTTGACTTAAAGAATCTTTTAATTCATTAATTGATGTCTATACAATAATTTTATGCATCATAATTGAATTGAGATGGCCTAGCTAGTCATGCCAAACTATGAAACATTTTTAGACTAGTAAACTTCTAGTTTACTCAAGCATTAGTCTCGATTATACTAATTTTTGTATAGTACAAGCCAGAAGAAAATGTTGATAATTTTTCTAGAATAAGATTCTTACCTAATGTATTATTTGAAATATATGAATATTCAATATTATTCTTATTTCTAATCTTAACATGGTATCCACTAGAATAGATATCCTTGAAGTTTAATATATTTTTTTGAGACTTGGAAGAAAATAATTCATCATTTATAGTAAGTTTTATTCCTTCAAGTAATAATATAGTAGCTCTTCTAGAGCTTTCATTTAACTTTGTATTACCTGATATAATGTTTACATTATCCCATTTCATCATCAATTTATAAAAAATACTTTGTCTTTGAGTAAGGTATGCATTATAGCACTATTAATAAGGCATATATCTTTATTATTGAGCATGAATCCAATCAAAGAAACATACATTCCTTTAAAATAAATGAAGCAAAATACATAATTTGAAATATAGTGAATATATAATTATTAACCGAAGAAAAATAACCACTTAGTAAAATAATAGATACAATATTGAAATATAAAAGTAAGGCAATAAATTTATATATTCTTATATTTTTAATTCCTCCATTTTTCCTTCATAGATCTTGAAATAAACCTAACTTTTTCAAATGAGTAACATTAGCAAAGCCAGTAAAATCATCATTTTTATATTCTAAATTTGACTCAACATCATCATTTTGATTAATCAAATTGATTTGAATAGTTTTCTTTTTCCCTTTTAATAGAGGCTTGATAAAATTTCACAAGATGGTTAGCCTTATGTTAGGTACATGACTAATGTCCTTTCATGCCACATCGGTAGTAAGAATTTTCTATATCCTTTGAAAGGTTACTTTGTCCACCTTTATCATTATCTTTTTTCCTATTATTATTTCGCTTATAGTGGTGAGAAAATTATGATTATTACTACTATAGTAGTGATGATTATTTCATCCTTGACCACAACCATAACCCGAACTATGATTATATATCACTACATTCACTTCATAAAGTGTAGTCGATCCAGTAGAACAAGTTTCATGATTTTTCATCAATAGCTCATTATTTTACTCAGCTATAAGTAAGTATGAGAATAATTCTAAATATTTTTTAAAACCTTTTTAATAATATTATTACTACAGAAGTATGTTTAAAGCATGAAATGTTGAAAAGGTTTTTTCTAATAAGTCCTCATCAGTAATATTTTCTTCACATAACTTTAAATGAGAACTAATTTTAAAAATATCAAAATTGTATTCACTTACAATTTTAAAATCTTGAAATCATAAGTGCATCCAATCATATAAAGCTTTAGGTAATAGTACTATTCGCTACTATAATTTAAGTTGATTTTCTATTATTAAATATTTAACTTTTAACCCTTCATACAAATTATGATAAACAAATATCATTGCCTTTGCCTTATCTTGGTTGCATTTTTCATTTCTAACTAGGATTGTATTTCTAAGCCCCTTAGCATTAAGATGAATTTTAGCATTAAGCACCCATAACAAATACTTTTGCCCCAGTTATATCAAGAGCAGAAAATTCATGTTTGGTGAGATTTGACATAATGTAGTCTAAAAGGAAATAAATTGAGAAAATCTTTGAATTACAATCCATAGAGCAAAGTCATGCTAATAACATGTTATAAAATAAAATAAAATGCTATAAAATAAGATAGTATGGGTGAAAAGTATATTTATATGGAAGAGTGAAATGTTCTTATTCTTTTTCACTTCTCCTTTCATGAGTAGGTGAAGCCTCTTTTTATAGGCTTTCATAGCATAGGTTATATGAACTTGTAATAAAGGAAAGACTTTATAAACTTGAGTCACATATAATTGAAGGAGTTTTAACTATAATGACTATATAACTTAAGAAGCATTCATAGATTTATTATATTTTACTAGGGATGAGAGCAGTTAGTGTTTGGAGTCACCACCTAACTCTACACCAAGACCACTAATCTTCTACCTAGAAAAGGTTCGAAATTAGATCTTGTTTATACCCTAATAATATACCTTCCTTTATATTCTAATGTTTATCAATCTCGTATCATGCAAGTAAGCATTATAATTAAAGTATTCAAGTCAACTTTTCACTTAGAGTAATAAATTGCAATATTACAATATGCACTAAGTATCAATGTATGTTGACATCCAAAAGTTAGGTCATTTATTAGTGGTTGTTTGACTTGAAAATTACCCGTAATTCCATAAGAATTGTCGATAATCGCTTAACTCCCATCTTTAAAAGATTGGCCTTTGTTAAAATACATTTTCCATGTGACTTTTATTAAAGAAAACTTAAAACAATTTTATTAAGAAAACACTAATTAATTATTTAGAAAACCATTTGATATGAGGTTAGGCTTTTACATGTAAAACAAGTTATTATTCTACCTATTACAACCAAATATAACTAAAAGAAATAAAAGAGTAAAAAACCAAATAAGATAGTAGAAATCATATAATAGGTCCCGTATATAAGTATCAAGTTCATGCGGACCTGATATAGCTTTAGTGTATGTCTATACAAATGTTCGATGTAAAGGGTATCATGTCTATCTAGACTTTCTATCTTACTAAAATGATCATTTGCATACACACTCTAAGAATTGTTAAAAACAACACGTAATGGCCTGTGAGGACCTAAAAAGATGTGCTTACAACAATCTACTTATGGATGAATTATGATACATGTATAAGAACTATCACTAGGGGATACTATAAACTTGTTGGTCCTAAAGGTCATACTCAAAAATACATAAGGAATAAAATTATCAACATCAATATGTACGGATTATGATCTTTGTGAAAGAGAGCCTGTGTAGACTACAAAACAACATAAATACACTAAAGACATAATTATCCATCTGAACTACATTCCTCATGAAAGGGAGTCTGTACAAATAATTAACTAATAACAAAAGAATACAAAGCATATTCATCTGTACGAAGTATATTCCTTGTGAAAGGGAGTTCGTACAAATATATGTTAATTTTATTATGCTAATAATATTTATATGATAACTATGCAATATGAAAAAATATAAGCATGTCAAACACAATAGATATAATACGCCATATGTAAGATATTATTAAAAAAATGTTAAATATTAGTCCACACGGATGTCCATTTACACGCATATCAATTTATTTAGTCTATGTAGACATAAACATGCTTTAAGATAGGCCCATGTGATTAGGATCCAAATTATAGAATAATCATTAATACCAAGAGTTAATTATACACAATAAACAATACAGAACAATAACCTACTCATATGATCAATATGGGGATTTCATAAAATCGCCTAACTTATGATCAATCATAGGAGATCATGGGTCTATATGAAGCAATACAAATGTATGATGTATGTGCAGTAAGAAGCCTCAAATCCTATCTTATGAAGAAGCTCTTAAGCAATAACACAAGAATGTAAGATTTTAGAAAGAATGGAATTTTAGTATAGGTTGAATTCTAGTAGTGCAAATCATATGTTGGAGTTCTTTGCTGGACTCTCGGATAGTAGGGTTTTGGCTCTTCTAATTGCCTCCCTCTTTCTCATACACAAGAAGGGTATTTATAGGTTTAAGGGAAGGCTCTACCATTTAGAGGAGTTAAAATCCTTTTAGGATTGGGAGAAAGAGTCTGAATAGGAAGCTCCCACTTTTAGAAGCTTTCCATCGACAAGTTCGTGCAAACTTAGACTACTTAGTCTGTATAAACCTAGGTTATAGGTTCTCCTACCAGTTTCAGGGCTTTAGGCAAGGTTTGAGTTATCCATATAAATGTGAACTTTAGTTTGTGTGGGTGAACCATGGGCCTTAGGCTTTGATTGAGTCTAGGTGAGTGAGATGGACCCTATGGCATTATGTCTAGGTAGACTTATGCCATGTTAGTTTATGCAGACAAAGTTTCTTAATAGTTGTATTATTGCTTTGAGCCTATCTCTAGTTATCATCATAGGCTCAAAAAAGGGTAGGGCATCTACAGTTGCCCCCACTTTGGTATGTGATATGAAAATGCATAAAATGAAATGATGCACAATAAAGTAAGAAAGAAATATTCACCTTGGTGTAAAGCTACACCGAATATAAAAGCCTACCTTAAGTGAGTGAGATTTGACTAGGTGGGTTTGCTTGTTAAGCTGAACCCAAGAGATTTGGATTTGCTTATTAGGCTAAACCTAAGAGATTTAGATTTTCTTGTTAGGATGAACCCGAATGTGTTGGATTAGGTAATGAGCTGAATTTAAATGTGCTAGATTAGGCATTGAGCTGAATTTGAATATGCTAGATTGAGCATTGAGCTAAATTCGAATGTGTTAGATTGGGCATTGAGCTAAATCCTATAAAAGAGATAAAAATCAGTATTTATTCAATATAATAAATTGATGATGTTGTACCTAGCTTTTATCAATTGTTGATAAAATCCCACACTTTTTTGCAGTGTTGATTGAATTGGCATTAAGCTAAACCAAAATGATGAGGCTGACATATTATAGTTATTGGATTTAAATATAACTGAATCCTAAGAAGGGGAAAGATAAGTCTTTAGATTAACATGTAGTTAAATCCCAAGAAAGTGGAAGATATGTTTAAACCTTAAAAAATGAAAATAGTTGTTAAAAGTTAATCAAATTAAATTGGAGTTAAATTCAAAAGTGTAATTAATACCAAATTAACTTAAAGTTGAATTCAAAAAAATAATATTTAAGGAAAAGATAATTTTAATGGTTGAATTAACTTAAAGTTGAATTCAAATGAGAGATAATTTTATGAATTGGCATGTGGCTAAATTCGTCGGGATAAAAAATAGTTTGCTCACATCTTTTCATTAATAAAAGTAAAAGTAGATGTTTAAAGCAAGTAAACCTCACTTTTTCAAGGTTGTTCTTTAGGGATACTTCAACGATTAGCTCAAAGTTATCCATGAACTGAGGGATGCTAAGGAAGTGGATTTTGAAAACCTCCAACAAAAGGAAAAGGCTATGTGGTGCTCCTCTTTTTAAAGGAATAGGGTTTTTAGGATTTTAAGGAATGGGGTTCTCTTCTTTAAAATAGTTCTATTGGAATTTATGGATAAATAAAATTGATTTTGGATTGTGATTTAGGATTTCTCATATCCTCTTATGGTTGCAAATTTAAAACAAAATTTGCCAGAAAATGAACTTTTGTTAATTAAAGAAGCATATTAACTAGGATGGATTCGATAGCTGATTCCACTCCGTCGAGTCATGATGTGGCAACTTTTAATGACAAAATAATATCTCATCTAAGTCAAATAAAGATGTCTTGTTGAAAACATTTGAATGTCACTAAGAAGATTTAAAAATAAAAGTTAAAACTATTAGTTTGAAAACAAACTAAGTAGATTGACCACTTTTGACCTATTTTGTTTTTTAGCTCAAATAACACAGATTTAACTATGAAAGCATTTTCCAAATGGTAGAAAAATGTTGATATAAGTAAAAGCATGTAAAATTTGGCCAAAATCAAAGTTGGAATTAGAAAATGAATTAAGCTAATTCATTTAAGCCTAATCAAAATGAAAAATCTAATCTAATAGTTGATTAAATCTATTTTATTGATTGAAAAACTGAATAAAATAATTTTATTAGCCCATTAGTTATCAATGATGGTGAGCATTGACTTAAAATTAGTTTATTTTGTTAGAAAAACCATTTTTAAGGTCATTAATTGAAAATGATGTATATAGTTTTTCAATAAACTAACTCTCTTATATTCTCACATTTGGGTGCAAATTTTGTCCAATTTTGTGTTCCATTCTTCCTTTGACATTATCTTAATGGTTTTTATGACTTTTTAAGGTTGCATTTTTAGGCATATCAAAGAATAAAGGCTGTGTAGGCCTAAAAATGTAAGGGCCAAAGTAAGTCCGTGTGGATAATAAGTGGGTCCATAAAGGTGACGCATGCAGAATAGAGATAGGCGCATGGGTAAACTGCTAAACCAATTTATGCAGACATATTGATGGGTCCATGGATGTGATCCATATGGATAAAAAGGCTATTGTGAAGATAAATAGGACATTATTCTATGAAAATGTAAAGGGTGAAGTTTGTGTGGACTTATCAGGACAGAAGAAAATCATCCACCTTTTCTTCTCAATTTCACTTTCCCACTCTTAATTTTCACATTTCTCTTCATTCTCTTGTATCAATGACTTCTTCTCAAGATTTTGAATCATTGGCCTCCCTTTTTGATGCCAATGTGGCTACTAATGAGACTCCGACAGTATTGTTACTATGCCGATGACTGCTTCCTCATCTCCTCTACCTCCTCCATAGGTGAAAGACATCACAATATCCATTTTGGAAGGTTTCATACACTCCTTACAGACTAACTAGCCTCAAAATTCTGCTCTAGTGAATAGGATTCCATTCAGTGCTTCGACACCAATCTTGGCCAACTTTGCGGGCCACGTGTGCACTGAAAATCACCCCTAAGTTCCTTTCTTCCTTTTTCAAATTCATTTTGATTTATTTTGTTGCTTTTTACTTCATCTTCTTCTCTATGTATCACTATCTAGTTTGATAAGTCCATGCAAACCTAATTCACCTAGGGCACACTTTGTCCGTGCAAACTTATCTTTTAGCCAATATTTCTATAATCTTTGGTATATGGTCTTAAGCCTTTTTACATGTGATAAGATAAGTGGTCTATGTGAACTCATTAGGTGTTGCTTGTAGTCCATGTAAACTCTTATTTTGTGTGTTTATAGGGTTTGTATGGACCTTTTATGATGATTTTCATACCTTATACATGTTTCACATTTTAATGAGTTATAGTGTTCTCTAACTTGTTATAGTCCATGCATACTGGGATGATCTTGGTCTATCCAGACTCTTTGCAAATTTTTCTTATTAATGGTCCGTGCGGACTCTAAAAGGCTTACCTACTTATGGTCAGTGTGGACTCCTTTGCATGTGTTGTGCCTTACTTACTAGTGTTTACCTTTTCTTATAGATATGTCTCTCATATGGAGGCATGCTATCTGGCCCACAACAGTGGTACTCAGTGATGCCTATTCAAGTAAAAGATTAGGTCAAAGTGACTGGATTCCAGACCTTCATAGACTATTTGGTTAGAAGGGACTTTTATAGGGACCTCGAGGCACTTAGAGCCCTACTAGCTAAGTAGATGATACGGTGCACACCTTTCATATGTCATTTAGGGAGCTGACTATTACACCTTTCGATTAGGCATTCATCGTAGGAGTGCCACGTACTAGTCAAGCAATTACATTTGATGCTAGTTACCACTTCCCTACTCTTCATCTTTAAAAAGTGAGGAGTTTACTCGGGTTTGTGCCTTAAGATCACTCAGGTAGCATCCAATGTACCAATTTGTATGAGCAGTGGGCTAATGCCACACTTGCTGTTCAACCTAAGGAGGATCAGTATGCTTATTACTTTGTCATGTATCTACTAGGGACCACATTATTTGCAAATGCTAACAATAATGTGAGTTGGAGCTTTTTGCCTATGTTAGAGTAGATCGAGGGCATCAGTTCTTGGAACTGGTGTTGCTCTTTAATAGGCTAGATGTATAGGAGTGTAAAAAGGGTGATTCATATGAAAAAAGTCATTGATTCATCTAGGGCTTTGTCTCAAGTGTCTTGGTAAGTCCTTTTCCATGAACTTTGTCCATTGTTTCTTGATTACTTATTTCCTTTAGTTATGACATTTGTTCTGCACAGGTTTAGGTGTATGAGATTTATTTGCTACCATGTCCCCTATCGATATCTAGTGATAGATAGGTGGGTCCAACCATCTTTAAAACCCTAGAATGCCTCATCATTAATGCATCATCGCTAGTATTTAAGCTTACGGCCTTAGAATGATGTAAGTAATCCTATAGGAAAGTAAATGCACTTGATTAGCATAAATAAATGATTGTCAATATTGAGCTTACCTAACTTTCTTTCTTTCAAAAGGCCTATTGATGGTTTTTGGGAGAAAGAGTATTGAATTGGCACATAGGCCTTAAGGCAGGCTATATTTCTTAAAGTCTTCCTAACACCATATTGTTCGGGTGATACATTAATGACCCAAAGTATGTTTAGGGCTTAACCATTGGTGTGCCTAGGGACACCTTGGTGAAGGTTGAAGGAGGAGATTACTCTCCTTGGGCATCTACACACTTGTTGCCTTATGTACCAAACACTTCAGGATGCACTTCTTAGGTAGATTGTCTAACCTCATGTTCATGATTTTTGAAGTCAATTTTTGATTGTGTGTTGTATTATAGCCTACTATTACCACTTCTAAAGTTAGGCCTTCTTTAGCTAAGAAGAGGGTGAGGATAATTCCTAGTTCTCAAGGTCCTTAATTTTCACATCCTCTTACATGTACTACTACAAGTGGAGCTTCTAGTCTAGTTACTGGTCAGTCATCATTGCCTGATGAAGTTGTGGCACTTTGACTAATGTGTTTGAGCTAAGCTATATGTGGTATGGAGTGAATAGGGAGTTGTCCTCTACTCGCCTTCACATCAAAGATAATTGGCCAGTCCCTTTCGAGCCAAAGAACACCACACTAGTACGATTCTTTTGGCTTTCACTGATCTTTATGTCAGTTCAATTTGGTGCAATGCTTTCCTCTTTTGATCTTGATAGGTTAAAAGGGCTCCTATGTAGAGAACTGCTTGAGTGGTCGAGGCTTTTAGGTGAGCCATAGTAGATGAAACTCGAGTTCTTGCTATAAGTATTTTCCCTTCACTATTTAATTTAAACATACAAGTGTATATGTATGCATGACATGTTTAAAATGCATTGATCCCTTATTCTTTTATAGAATGAGCTAACAAGGAGGGTTACTACTCTTCACAAGACTCGAAGGAAGCTAAAGGCCCTAAAAATTTCTAAGAAGTTGGTGCTCTCTTTAGATGATAAAGACACGAAGAGTGAGAGTGAAGAATGAAGATGATAGCAGCTCTACCTTTTCTCTTTTTTTTATAAATCCTCTATTTTTTTTTGTATATACAAACATTTATGACACTTAAATATAGAATATACATTCTTTTGTTTTAAACATATTTTGCATCTTTACATATGAAAACTTTACAATGAAATACATCATTCCTGTGAGCATATACAAAGGCATTTTCTTCATCTGTATGACATCCCTCATGGTAAGGAGCTCCTGACCATCCATGTAATTAGGGAGCTAAATCTTAATGGCTTTTTTCAAAATTTCATTAGTGAGATACAAGACATAATCTCCTATACCAATTGGTGTGAGCTAATCAAACATTATATTTTTAGTGACCTTTCTTAAGTATTCTATTTTAGCATGCACAACTGCATTAAGGAAAATGTCCACAGTTTCTTTAAATGAGTATCCCATCAATGGTCAAGTGTTGTTCTGATTAATACCAAGACCGGTGATCATCATCAATGGTCTAATGTCATTTCAATTAATACCATGATGGATGATTACCCTTAAATGACCATGATAGGTCATGATATTACATATTATGGCAAGATGTTTGTATTCCATTATAGATTAGTCGATGGATAACCTTCAACTCATCTGGTAAGGACTGATGTACTATCTATAACCCATGAAAGATTGGTTGGCCATTTGTTTGTGTGATAAAACTTAATGCTCTAAGGAAATGGTCATGGTCCATACAGATACTCCTCATCATGGTCCATACAGACTTAATAACTATCTGGTTCATGTTTGCAAACTTGTTTTATGGTCTGTGTTGACTATGATGTCAACTTTGACTAGTCTGAAGTCTTCACAGACATCCTCACATGTGTTCTTTTCCTTGGAAGAATAAGAATAACACTTTTTAGGTCTATAAATGGTCATTTCTTCTTGTCATGCCTATTAACTTCATAATGTCTTTCCCTTTTAGTCAACAGTTGTCTAAAATTTTAGGTTTGAAGGCAACTTGGACTTCCCCTATTCTTGTCCCATTATCTGCTCTCAGGTTCTTGATGAAGATAAGGATAAACCATAATTTTTTGAGTGCCGCTGTACATTATTGGGATCCTGTCTTCCATGTATTTCATTTCAATCATCAAGGGCTTGTCCCTACTCCGAGCAATTTGCTACCATCATGAATTTCAAAGTTACTTCAGATGTTCCTCTAGCAATCCCATCTTTTGAAGATCATTACCCTACAGACATTGTACTTGCATTGAGAGTTTCTCTTTCAGTGGCTTAGAAGATAATCCTAAGTACAGGTCTAATTTCCTTATAGATAATTCTTAATTTTGCTAGTTAGCTTCCCCCTATTCTATGGAATGGGCAAAATGTGTGTTGTTATGCGCTCTTGTTGACTTGTTGATGATCACCTTAAAGTACAAGTTTTGTAACTTCAAGGCACTTCAAATTTTGTCTAAAATATGTTCGGGCCATAATTCTTTTGGTGCCATTTTGGCTAAAATCATCTAAGGGTCAGATGCTTTAGAGAAAGGCAACACCAATTTTGTAGCTAAAAGCCCTTTGCTTTTATAGGTTTACTTAGAGAGCCCATTTGGGTTTTCCCTCTAGCTTTGTTATTTCTTTAACCCTAACTTTTGCCTAGTATGCCCATGAGGGTTTTTGTACTAGCAAGTTTGCCTAACTTTTGCTTAGGTGGTCCTTTTAGAATTTTTTAACCTAATGGCATTTTTTTAGATCTAGTTACAAGAGAAATTGAAGCTATTTATGGTTCCTCCTAAGAAGCTTTGGATCATGTATGCCTCAAATCATCATTGTGAAAGAAGACTTGAAAGAAGATTTAATACTTATGACTAGTGGATTGTATGGCTTAGTGATGTTACAAAAATTCGATGGAGATGTTCTTGGTGAAAGATCTCTTATTTTTCCTTATCTTATCATACTAGTTGTATTCCTTTAGTTGGGTTAAGGCACGTAACATTTTACATTCCATCTTGAATTCAATGACATTTTGGCTTGATGTAATGAGTCCCTTCTGATCCTTTAGGCTTTCAAGGTGGATCTTTGGCATGGCAATCTTGTGCTCCTTTCCTAACTTATAAAAACATTATGTTGTGTTGAAAGATGTGCCTAATCATAAAGCTAGTAACACTAGTACAAATGGTAATTACAAAGATTAGATTATTAGTTCATCGAAAGACAACAAGACACTAGCATTGAAGAGAAGGAGTGATGAAACAACTTTTACATCTAAAAAAAATGTATTTAGGCTTCTAGAGTTCAATTTTTTGTATGACATTTCTCACTAAATTGAAGTTTGCATGCCAATGATCATGACAAAGCATTTTTTACATCAATTGCATTTGAAACTAAACTACTTAATCTTAATAAATACATTAGTTGTCTTTTGATAATACTACCATTGCCAATCAGCCTTGACATGTTTTCTTGATCGGCTATTTTCTCTTTGATCCCTTAACTTTTGTATCAAGTGTCTATTTTCAAGTTTTCACCTCATCAGGGTTTCTTAACTTTTTGCCTAAGCTACCCTTTTTTAGGGTTTCAACTTAGCCTACTTTTTTTCATGGTGATTTTAGTAGAAATACTTCTTTAGCTTATCTAGGTTGACAGGTTCTTAGAATTCATTGCCTTCTAGATCTAAGATCTTGACACCTCTATGCTTAAGCATCTTCTTCACAAAGTATGGACCTTCCCAATTAGGGTTGAACTTCCTTTTAGGATCTACTAGTAAAGGTCTTGTCTGCTTTAGAACAAGGTCACCTTCTTGGATTGGACTGGGTTTAACTTTCTTATTATAAGCCTTAGTAATCTTTATTTGGTATAATTGCATGGGATAGAGAGTCTTGAACCTCTTTTCATCATCTAAAACTAGTTATTCGTATCTAGCCTATGCCCATCTAGCTTTTGGAACCTAAGAGAACCCTTAGTAAAGGAACTTTGATCTCAAATGGTAGCACTACTTCCATCCTATACTCTAGTTAGTAAGGTGTAGCATTTATTGATATCCTGATAGTTGTTCTATAGCCTTAGAGTGCAAATGATAATGTTTCTACCCAATCTTTATAGGGGACTATCATTTTTTACAAAATTTTCTTGACATTTTTATTAGCTGCTTCTACTGCACCATTGGCTTGAGGTTTGTAAGGAGAAGATTGATGGTGTTCGATTTTGTACTTTTGTAGAAGCTGCTTGGTCTCACCTTGAAATTGCATTATCTGAGATAAGCTATTATGGCAACCCATACCTACCAATGATGTTTCTTTTAATAAATTTAGCCTTCTATCTTACCCCTAATTTATTAAAAGATTCAGCTTCTACCCATTTTGAAAAGTAGTCAATTGCTACCACTATGTACTTGTGACCTCTTGCTATGGATGGCCTTATTTGTCCAATTATGTTAATGTTCCATGTAGAAAATGGCCATAGAGAAGATAAACTAGTTAGTTTAGTTAGTGGTATACTTAGATTGCCATTAATCTAACACTTATGGCATTTCTTGATAAAGTTACAACAATTTGTTTCCATGGTTAACCAGTAGTATCCTAGTCTTAAGATCTTCTTTGGCAAATTCCTCACATTCGCGTGTGGGGCCATACACTCCCTCGTGCACTTCTGCTAGGATTTTTTATGCTTCTGTCTTGTCAACACATCTAACTTATACACCATCAACATGCCTTTTGTATAGCATCCCTT
>CANXYI010370138.1:0-13044 GCA_948208565.1 Hura crepitans | reverse complement strand
CTAAAAATTCAAAAAAATTACTTCCTGATCTTAAAAAATTTCGATTCTAAAACCAATGGACTATTCGGAATATTTGAGTATTGGATTGTAAAATTTTCAGATTATTTTGAGCAACTTTTTATTTTATTTACGGTTCAGTTTTGCTGCGGCACTATTCACAGGACACTGCTGTAAAATCTCATTTTGCGTTTTTAACCATCCGAACGACTTCACATTAGCTTCAAACTTTATCCAAAATTCTCTTGTAATTAATACTACCTGTCGGTACGCTTAGTGCTACTCGGGTCTCGAGAAGTACTATTCACGAGAGTTGTGATTTTCAGGTCATTACAAACAGAGCTCATGTCAGCATCAGACACTACTACCAGTGTAGCTGCTAGAGTCTTTGGTACTTTATTTTCCTTTTTGAGTTATGTAAATAGGAATACACTCATGTATATAGATAGAGTGGGTACTATGGGATATATGTACAGCTGATAGTGATAAACTGAATATATGCATGGCTATGTATGTTAATGAATGTTTGTTTCTGCATGTGTGTGTGCTAATTGCTCCATAACTCTGTGATTTGTGGATTGACTCTGTTACTATGTTGCTGGCTGTTTTCTGGAGGACCTGAGGATCTAGAGGAGAAATAAGGGTGGATGTTGAATTAAAAGTGTTTTTCTTTGCAGGGTGATTTGCATTAGCTATCAGGGCAGCTGTTATGCTGATTAATTTTCTCTGAAAGTCTGGTAGTGCTTGATAGGAATTTTAATGGACTAAAATAGACAGTAATTAGGAATGATCAGATTGGACTAAAAAAGGTTGTTTGGTCAAACTTAGTCAAATATGGGTAAAGGTTAAATGAAATGTGCTTGGAGAAATCCTATAATGGGTGACTTCAGTGAAAAGTAGCACACCTTGCCTATTTCAAGTAGAAATGGGCAAGAAGTGTTACATATTCAATGCAATTTTTCGTTACTTATTACTAACTGTTTTATTTTAATTTCTATTAATCTTATATCGGCTTCTTTTGTATTAATATTTCATCTTTACTTTTTTTGTTATTTTATTTTTTGCTAATTTTAATTTTTAATAATAATAATAATAATATTTGTTTATAATTTTTTAAAAAAATAATATTTTTAAAAGAATAATATATATTTTAAAATTTTTACAAATTATTAATATTTAAAAGTGATTAAAATATATTAATATTTAAAAAAATAGTATGAAATTAAAATTTAATTTAATAATTTAAAAATTAATTAATTTGATTATGTAAAAAAAATTTAATTAAAAAACCCGTTTGATAGATTTAATAATTATATTTATTTATAATTATTATAAAACAAAAAATATTTTTCAAAAGATATAAATTTTTATTAATGTTTATAATATTATTAAATAAAAATTATATAAAAAAATAAATTAATTAATAAAATATTTAATGGTACAAAAGTCCCATCGTATTTGGAACTGTCATTGTAAAGTAGGCATATTTTATGGCCACGAAAACAGCCTTGGAATTCCAACTTGATGGGCTCTTTAGCTAGACAACAATTCTCCCATTACCCGTTTCCCCCATTAGCCAGCTGCCAAAATTTCACTTCAATGTCCACCCCATTCAGTTCATCTCCAATAACCCTTCTGCTCTATGTAGCCACAAGCTTGAATTTTTATATTTATTCCTTTCTTATCAGTAAATAATCAATAACCCATTTGAGTAATTCTCAAAAAGTTTTGATTTTTCTCGATGGGATACTTTTCTTGCAAAGCAGGATCTGCCATTGCTGTCTCTGCTCCATCATCTCAAACTCAGAGCTTTAAAAGCAGTAGTAACAAACCAGACAAACCCCTAAAGATCCAGGAGTTTCATTACAGCGATCTTGAGGCTGCCACCAATGGTTTCTCTAACCGGAAATTGTTGGGTAAAGGCAGCCATGGTTGCGTTTACAAGGCTGTAATCCGCGGCCGCCATGTTGCTATCAAGAAGCCATCCAAAGGTCTTGAAATTGGGCAGGAAGTGGATAATGAGATCGAGATCTTGTCCAAGATTCACAGTCCAAGATTGGTAAATTTATTAGGCTTTGCTAATGATACCAAAGATAGATTGCTTGTTGTTGAATTTATGAGCAATGGTACTCTTTATGATGTTCTTCACTCAAATTCAAGACCACCGAATTGGGGTCGGAGGATTCGATTGGCTTTGCAAATTGCTAAGGCTATTGACACTTTGCACTCACAGAACCCACCAATAATTCATAGAGATATAAAGTCTGCAAATGTTTTGATTGATAGGGATTTTAATGCTAGGTTGGGTGATTTTGGTTTAGCACTAAGGTGTGGAATAGAAGATGATTATAGACTTAAGTCAACGCCACCTGCTGGTACTATTGGTTATCTTGATCCATGTTATGTAACTCCTGATAATTTGAGTACTAAAACTGATGTCTTTAGTTTTGGGATTCTGTTGTTAGAGATCACTAGTGGGAGGAAGGCTATTGATGTGGGGCATTCTCCTCCTTCTATTGTGGAGTGGGCAATTCCACTAATAAAGAAGGGCAAACTCGGTGCTATTTATGATCCAAGAATTGCTTCTCTAAAGGATCTTATGACTAGGAAGCAATTGGCTTTGATTGCTGCTAAATGTGTGAGGTCTTGTAGGGAGAGGCGGCCAGCTATGAAGGAGGTAGTTGATTGGCTAACCGCTTTGAGTAAATTGGTTCCCCTTCATACGTGGAATGGATTTAACAATCCATGTATGATGGTGGAGACAATGGGACGTCCAGTTGAATTGAGGAATCCCCAGTTTGGTCTGCGACCATTTGGTGTGGGGGAAGAGAACTTAGATGGCATAGATGGTAAACTTGGTGCAAATTCAGTGAAGGATTCGCGTAGAGTGTACTCAGATCTAGGGTTTCGGAGAAATTTGATGGAACTCATGGCTGGTACAGAGGGGGAGTCTGGTTTTTTTGGTGACACCGATGGAGTTGAATTAAATTCAAAGTCTACAATTCGAGTTCTAAGTTCTAGATTTAGTAGTGCAAGGTATGGTGTTAAGGGAAGAGCTCATTCTAAGTCTCATGGAAATGACAAAAGTCTGTTCCGAATGAGGAAAAACCAGTCTGCTGGAGATGATTCAGAATTATTTTCGAAACAGGATGGCGAAGCTGCTCGTTCAAGTTTTAGTGCTCAAGGATGTACAGATATCCAGTACATTGTACAAAATGACTGAAGAAACTTTGACAGCGGAGCAAAGCTCAGGCTTGTAAGCTTCTCTGGCTTAGGTTTGTTAGTAGTTCATTGATTTCTGGGTTTCGGATTAATCTCAAAATCTCAACGTGTTGTGAATTTTCAAATAAATGTAGATACAGAACTGCTTGTGAATAAATTAATGCTTATCCAACAATTCTTCAATTGCATAGTAATCTAAAATTCTTCATTTATTCAACAAGTCTAAGAATTTGTTCAGGTTGTTAGATTAGTCAGTGTGAACATATTCAATTTTGTCAAGAGGGGTAGTTTGATGAAATTCTCACTTGATTATCCTCAATTTTATGCAAGTGTTTTGTGAAAGAAGAAATTTCATACAAATACGAGGATGTATGCTCATTAGATGTATGCCGCATCTAATTATTTTTTTTTTTTTTATAATAAATTTTACAAAAGATTATGTTGGTTGCATTAAGCAGTTCTAATATTCTCTTGGCTTTTTAAGTTGCTATGCAAGAAATTGGGAAGTCTATGTATTAATATCAGAAGATTTTGCCTAAATAAAAAAGAAAAAAAATCGTGCTTATTTTTATTGGCAGAGGTGTATGAATCTGATTTATTTATTTTTAAACAACAAGTTAGCATTATAAATTTAGAAAAAGAGTGTAGCTTACTGAAGCAAGATTTCTTGATATAAAAAGAACAAAAGGATGGATAAAGTTTCTGTAACTAGCAAATCTTAGTATCTGTTGGTCAAACTGGTACTTCATTACTATAAATTTAATTATTCATAAATGCACCTAACTCCATTTATACCCAAATTGCATTTCTTCTTCTTTCTAGCTGTGTTTGCACATATTCTCCTCTTTCATTGAAAGAAATCTCAATTATCCCTGTTCAACTAAACCTTTATTATATGAAAAAAAAAAAAAAAAACTTTGAGGTACCTGGTTGACGATTAATTTCAGGGATAAAGGCTTCTTTTTTAAGTGTAAATTTTGCAAAATGAAGCGATTTTGCTTTTGCTTTTGCTTTTTTTTTTTTTTCTTTTTTAAGCCAAAATTACCTTTAAAGTCAAAAAAGTAAGAAGCGGGCATCTCTTTATTGCCCGGAGCCATGACTGCCCATGTGGATGTGATGATGGCTTCAACATTCCTTCGTCAAAAAATACTTATAAAGAGATGAACATGTTACTATTTTCATTTTACGAGTCCATCATTTACATTTAATCCTGAATGCAACAGTTCAGTTGTCATGGGATCCCTTTTAATTACTCCAAATCTTTGTTTGAAAAAATCTTTCACCAAAAAGTTTAAGAAAAATAATGATTTTCACCAAGTCAAATTTAAAATAATTCAATAATTTTGAATTAATAATAAATCCATAATTACTGCACACAAAAATTTTAACCGTGGAGTAATTACCAGTCAAGTGAACTTAAAGAGATTCTCAAATAGTTTACTCTCATTTATTTTTTTCTTTTTTTTTTCCAATGAAAAATTAATTCAAAAAATGTTGTCTTACCCAAGAAAATGGCTACACAGACGCAGATTCCATTCTCAAAGAACTTACCAATGCAGACAAACGCCTTTTTTCATACAGGCAATTCGAGTTTCAGTAATCTAGATAAGAGAAACTGCCTCTAAATGGCCATGGCTAGTCTGCTCATTTTAGGAGAGATGTTCTATGCTTTCGCTTTCTCTGTAATTTTACTTTTTTGACTGATCAATTAAAATAATTAATTCAATTGCTAAAAAAATAAAAATATGAAAAAAGTGAAAGAATAGAATATTTCCTTCACTTTAGGCTATTAGATGAAACAATAATATTTTTAAATAGCGGCACCACGATTTAGAAGTAAGAAATCCTATGTACCCAAAAGTATAATATGTATCACTTTTATCAGTTTGTAGGAAAATTTTGTAGCCGTCTATATAAAAAAGGCTTTACAGCTTCTTTTATCTTGGTGAGGCTCCGATTCTTCGTTAAAAAATCAAAATTTAATGGTCTAGATTCTTTTGTTATATTTTTCGATTTTGGACCATTGGATAATTGAGGACCTTAGCCAAAATCTTTATCTTGCTAACTGCATGTACCTCTCCTTTTCAAGTCTCCGTTTTCCTTCTCTTTAATTTTTAATTGTTTTTAATGATATGTTCATTTTAATTTATTTGTTCTTTATATTCACTTTTAGGTCTTATTTTTTATATAATATTTAGTGAAAATTTATGAATTTTGATTCTTATTAAATATTTTGTTAATTAAATTATTTTTTATATAATTCTTATTTTTAGATGTCCATCATACCCTTATAGTATCGTGAAAATTTCACATTTAATAAAGTTTTATACATTTTTAAATATGTGATTTGCCTTGTAATAATTATAAACAAACATAATTATCTTGATTCTATGGATCACTTAAAACTGTTTCATTTATTTTAATTTGATTAAATAATAACTCTTATTAGGGATGACAGCGAGTCAAATATTTTTCGACAACTGATCAAGTATTTAATTAATGTTGTAATTTGTTAAAAATTAGATATATTATTATTTCACTTATTTTGGACTCAGTTTTTATAATACAACCTATTGGGCTTGGTTCTAGTTAAGTTGAATCGAAATATATCTTTATCGATGGAAAAAATTTAAATATTAGATATTAATACTATCTTTTTATATCATCATTTTTTTTCTTTTTTCTTATTTTTGAAACTTTTATATGATCAATTAGATTCATACTATCTGTCTATTAATATTCAATTAAAAATATTAAATTATTTATATTGATGCAATATTGAAGTTATATAATATTGTGATAAACAAAATAAAATTTGCGTAATATTTTAAAAAATATTTTTTATAAATTAATTATTTAATTATATAAAATAGTTTGGATAGTGGTACCTAGTTATTAATACCCTAATCTAATACAAGTAATAAAGTCAATACATGAACATATTTTATTAGGTCAGAGCAGACTAAACATCTAAAAATATTACCTGCCATTTCTAATTAATAGTGCTTTTTATTAGGGATAACAACAAATTATGTATTTTCAGTTGTCTCGTCCGGTCCAATCTACCCTTAATAAGTTATGTTTGGTATTAATTTTATTAATTGTATCAGATTTGAGTATTAATTACTCGGTACTGCTATCTGAAGTCGTTTAAATAATTTAATAGTTAATTTTTTAAAAAATATTTTTTAAATATTATATAAAATTAATATTATTTATGAAAATATTATATAATTTATATTGTTTAAGCTACACTTAGTTTTTTTTCTCCGATTTTAGTAGCTGTGTTCAGATATTAATTTTATATAAATTATATAATTTTTTGATAAATAATATAAATTTTGTGTAATATTTAAGAAAAACATTTTTTATAAATTAACTATTTAATTATATAAATGGATTCAGATAGTAGTTTTTAGTGATCAATACTCGAATCCGATGTGGATAATAAAATTAATAGGATTGTAGCTAATTGAGCACTAAAAAATATACGACTTATTGCCAGTTTTAATGTTAAGCACTATTAATTAATTTAAAATCATAAATATAGTTTCAAATATTAAGATAATTATGTTTGTTTATAATTATTATAAGATAAAATATATTGTTAAGAATATATAAAATTTTATTAAATATGAAATTTTTATAATATTATTGATGTAGAATAGAGATCTAAAAAATAAAAATTATATAAAAAATAAATTAATAAATAAAATATTTAATGGCATTAAAAATGTAATTTAAAAATGAATTTAAATAAATGAAAAGTGGTAAAGTCTTATTAAAAAAAAACCCACAAAGTTATCTGTTTTCATGGAGTGCGGTCCTCGCAGGATCCCTCATGCAAATGGCCAAGGCTAGTTTGCTCACTTTAAGCTATTAGATGAAATATAAATATTTTTAAATAGCGATATGACGATTTCAAAGTAAGAAATACCATGTATTGGAATGTCTACGGCTGTAATCGGCTTGTAAGAAAATTTTGTAGCTGTCCATAAAAAATGGCTTTACAGCTTCTTTATCTTGAGTGAGGCTCCACTCTCAGTTAAAAATTAAAATTTAATGACTTAAATTTTTTATTTTTTCATTTAAAAAAATTGAATTGTTCAATAATTGAGGACCAGAGCCATTACTTTTCATCTTTGCAAACTGCATGTGCCCCTCCTTTTCAGAAATATATGCCAATGCTTCATGTTCTCTTACATTTTATAAACAATTGAAATAAAAATTAAAAACTTCGAGCAAACACTTAAAATTTGTGAAATTTTAGTAAGAAAAAAAAAAGAAATAAAACGCCGTCTTCTTGAATCCTCTATATTGAATCACTATGATTAAATTTCTTTTTACCTGATATGCAATGGATGGAACCCTCATTATCATTATTTTAAAGGCAAAATACATGTTTGCATTTGAATTTAACTTATTTCATGTAGTTTTTAATTTTTTTTATTGTATTTTATTAAGTTTTTAATACTTTAGTATCTGACAAATTGAACAAAATAACGATGGACTTGGCGCAGGTTGAGTTCTTAAATGATGACTTTTCCATGCAGTTACTGTTTGAAGTTAATATTTAAGATTAATTAGAATATAATAAAAATGAAAACTTCTCCTTTATATTTTTGTATTACATATTTAATTGATCATTACTAAATTTTAAAGTGCATGCCGTTTCAAATAAGTCATAAAATGTACCAAAATTAATATCACTCAATTAAAAGAAAATGAAGGACTAAACAAAGAAACGTTAAAATTTAAGTATGAAAAATTGGTTCTTGCCAATTTTAAAGAGTAGAAATAGTAGAACTAGTGGAAGAAGTGTCAGAATTATATAGAGGAAAGGCACTCATATTAATTATTAAAGAATGGCTGTTGTTTTGTCCATAAGTTATTGGCCCTTCTAATGGATTGGATGCCTTCTATTACTATTGCCATCAATGCATATGAAGTTGTTTTTATTAAGGTGAAGTATTATGTTTTAAGTAATAAAATTAAAATATTACTTGCACCCATTTCTAATCAAGAAAGTAAGAAACAGAGTGGAGAAAGGATCTTTTTCTTATTTGTTAAGCCTTCAAAAGCTGTTGAAAGCATAAATGCTAATTCAGGACTTGGCGACAGTGTCCATTTTTGAGTTTTGAAGGGATCTTTTTCTCAGAAATTGATTTAAATGAAGAGATCAACAGCCTTTGCTTTGTTCACCAACGCATTTACACTTTCTCTATTCTCTACTACAACATTTTTCTCTTACCCATCCATAAAAATTTATTTGAGCCGAAATAATAATAATAATAAGAAGAAGAAGAAGAAGAAGAAGAAGAAGAAGAAGAAGAAGAAGAAGAAACCGTGTGAATTGTGGATCCTAGTATTGACAAACAAGGATATAAAATAAAAGTCCGACCAAGGGATAGCAGTTGGGCGAATTTTTAGAGTATTCGTTCTATTTTTCCTATTTATAAGGGTGCATGTAGTTTTTAATGGGTTTAGGATGAATTTGATCACTAAAACCAAAATTTGTTGCAGATTCTGGACGGGGATAATTTAGACACTTGTACATTAGGCTTATTTTTAATTTAAAAAAAATTATAAATCTAAAAGATATTTTTGTTAGAACTTAAAAATTAATGGTAATTTTCATCCATAGCCTTTGACCTCTCAAATTATATCTAAGTGGTTCCTTAGCTTCATTTTATAATTCAACTCTCCCAATTTTAAAAACATATCTAGAAAGTCCCTATTACTGATTACTACCAATTAAAGTGCAAACTATTAAATAATTTGCACAAGTTGTCCTTAAACTTTAGGTTTTATATTTGCTTGGCCCTTAAACTTAGATTAGCCTAAAATTAGGTGAAAGCTATTAAACCAAGTCATTTGAAAGGACAAAAAGGCCTTGAAGAATAGATTCTTGAAAAAAAAATTCATAACAATATAGGAGGACATACATAGAGTTCAAACTCTAATAATCATTCAGAGTTATCTTTGATAAAAAATTTATGAGATGAGGTAATTGAACATTGCCACGCCATAGAGTTGAAAGTTCACTAGAAGCTAGGCAAGCTCTAGCAAATGAGGTAGAAAAATTGATAATAAAAGGCTTGATGCAGTTGAAAGACAAAATGGTTGATTAAACTTGAGGTGTCTAGACAAGAAAACCTAGAAAAGACTGTGAAAAAAATTAAGAAAAGAAAAAAAAAATGGTCCCTTCTATACTATGGATAACTCCATTTTGGCTTAAGACCTTAAAAAATCTCTAGGTCTAGTAGAGAAAACTCTAGTTCACATAGATGATAGAACATTTAATGACCTTCTAGCTATGAAAAGGACATTGTACAAATCTAACTACCTTATAGGATGAAAGAAGAATTCATACCTAAGGAAAACCCATGGAGGCCAGTAATAAGCCCTATAGCTTTTTCAATTTAAATTGTGAAAAAAAAGTATATGAAAGGATAGATGAGTAGGCTACCAAGATTAGGTTTGCTATAAAGTTAGGTAGTTTTACTCTAAAACAAGTTTATGAGATTTGCAAAGCAACCCTAGTAGGTAATGCTTAGAAAGATTAGACCATGTTGGCAGAAAATAATAAAATAATAGACAAAATATCTAAGGAGTTGTTGATAGACGGTGTAATTGCAATAGATGTAGATGCTTTGAAAAGAGAATTTTGTGGATTCTTCTTGTTAATAGAATCTCTAGAAAAAGAGCAATCTTTAGTGGCATTAATGAAACTGCAAATATGTAACATGTATTATTTTCAGAATTATACTTCTGTATTTTAAAAATATTATTACAATCTTGATTTTGTAACTCAAAATTATATATCAAAATTTTTTTTGCTAAGCTTCTAGAACCATGGCCTGAAGTAACCAAAATGGCCTATCAATTACTCTTAAATGAAGAGAAGGTTGTAAATGGTCTAAAAGGAGAGATATAGGTAATGAAATATGGCATAAGAAAGGCATGCACGAATCTCTAAGTAAAGTAAAATGCAAAACTTCTTTTTTATTTAAATAAGAGCTATTTTTTCTCAAATTGCTACATCTCAGGAAGATATGGCTATCCATTTAGACATGACAATCAATTGGGAATATTCTTCAAAGAAAAAATTTAAAGGGTATAAAAAAGAAGAATATTGAAAAGAATCTAGGTTTATTAGAAAAAAGGATCAATTTTAGGGAAAGGGATAGAATAGAAGCCTTTAAAAGAAAATATGAGAGAGAACCCAAATGCCCTAAAGGAAGGCTTGAGTAGTTGTTCATGCTATTAGATTTATGGTGCAAAGAGTCAAAAGATTGATTGTTGTCCTCACAACAATAAACGAAAGGAAAATATGAGAAGAATTTTCTTTGAAAATGAGAGTCTAGTATATGAACCTATAGATATGGAAGATTTGTTTGATATAGGCCCTAAAATAGATTCAATCTATGAAGTAGTGTTAGAATATGAAATTGACATAGATAAATTTGACTCATGGACAACTCAAATGTTCATGATGAATGAAGCTGAAGTTACCCTGGAAGAAGAGTTAGTCCCTTTGGACAATACTTTAGTACAGGAAGAATCCTTCTGATACGAAGATTCCTTTAGAAGTTTCCTAGAATGGAAATTGCCTATGGTAGACATCAACAATATTTATAGTAAGTCCAAATTCAATTTCAAATCAATTATAGATGTTTCACACTCTAAGTCGACAACTTTTCTAACATTAGAACTAGAAACGTTAGATGCGTCCTTGATGAACCTAGCCAAAATAAGAGAAATGGCTAGTAAAGTGAAATGTGAGTATAAATATATTTATATAGGGTTTGTGTAGGTAGGGTTTATCCCATTGCTCAATTTACCAGTGGATAGCCCTATGATAGCAATAGTTTTAGACAAGTGATCGGGAGAGTTTAAAGATTAGCTAATATCAAGTATACATACTAATCTTGCAAATGGTTTGGTTTAGTTTTAGACTTATCCAAAATTTTTTAATGGTTTTAAGCAATAGGTGTGTAGACACAGCATAAAAGAGTTTGTAGTTTGAGAGGAAACCCGATGATAAGGCCACTAAAGATAGGACTTGTCTTTAAGGTTTCTTGGTTGAAAATTGAGAAATAAAAGCCAAATAGATATAATCAGATAAGGATTCATATGAATGAATGTGTTTCCCATCCAATTAGATAAAACCTTAAAACTCAAAAATTAAAAATCTTGCCAAAGTAAACCTTTTTGAACTATACCTCTAATTGTATGCTCATCTGAATGGATGAATCCATTCATCTGAATGGATGAAACTTTTAAATGCCAAAAAGGGGCAGGTGTCCCCTTCTCATTGAACTAACTAGAGGTCATAATCCTCTGACCTCTAGTCCTTAAAGGGCAAGTTTCAGCCCAGATAAGGGATCTAAAGCCATTTTTTCATGATAACATATTAAACACTCTCCTAAGACATCAAAAAACCAAAGAAAAAAAAAGAGAAAATAGGGAAAAACTTCAAAGTTTCCCATACTTTCCTTCAATTTCTTACTAACCAAATAAACATTTCAACCTTTAATCTCACTTTTTGGTAAGGAATCTTAGAGGTAAAGGGAATTTTAGGTGTTTCCCTAAGGATTACTTAGTACATTATGTAACACTTTTATTGAACCCCTGAAGACTCCCGATAATAAGTGTACTTCCAATCTTGACACCCGTCCTATTGATCCTTCATATATTAACATCTCAGGGGCCTCACATTCAGTTTCAATATAAAATTTAAGTCACATATCATACAAGCATTCATTCATTTAAGCCAAAACTATTCATACAAATTCTTAATTTAAATAGATTATAAAACCACAGCAACTTTTAAGCATTCTGGACACATAACCTACAGCTATTACATGAGTGACATTACATAGAGTAAGTCAAATAAAAATCATCTCCCTTGTTGATTCCGCTGCTACACTGCCCCCGTTTCGAGGCTGTCTTATTATTCTTGTCTCTCTACGCACCAAAATATTGGTATGCTGAGTATGAAACTCAGTGATGAATTTAATTAATTAAAAGTATGTCTCACCTATTACACACAAGTAGTTTAATATATCCATTTTACAGATTCTTGTATATGGAGGTCAAATAAAAATATATCTTCCTTTGCATTTAATTATATGCTATTCTAATCCTTTCACAAATTAGCTAGATTCAAGTCACTGCACTAATTTAATCCAGTGGTTTATATAGCTAGTTAAGCCCTTATGTTAAGGTTAATGGAGACACAACTTTTACTGACATTATGCACACATTCTATACTTTCCTTATATTGTTTTTCAGTTAATTATTTACTTTGCCTCACTCAGATTTCCTTCACTTATATTACGGACATCCTATTCATTCAATTAGTTAATCAATTACAAGGAATAATATGTAAGTTTAAACTTAGGTCCCACTAGGTAGATTGCACTTCAATACATTGGATCTAGAGGGAATAATGTAACGTCCGCCGGTTGACGTCTTATGAACAATGCATTCGGAACCCGATTGATGTTCCCCGTGGTGTGGGTCATTATTTCGAGACCGATGACTGGTATATTATTCATAAAACTTTGACGGGCCTGAAAAGGGTTAAAATGAAGGAATTAAAATTTTTAGCAGAACTAATAATTACTTTTAAGTTATAAACTACCAATTTCAAAGATAAAAATATTTTGAGACCCGGGAATGTGCCTGGATGGTCTCGAAAATACCATACCCTGAATCTCAAAAATTCTATTTAGTATATTGGGAAAGGAATTGGAATTTTCTGAGGTCATCTGGTATTTTTTTAGAATATTTTATTTGCACCGTGAATAGTGCTAAAAA
>CANXYI010370016.1:0-14347 GCA_948208565.1 Hura crepitans | reverse complement strand
TAACGTATATATATATTGACCATATCTTTTATTATGATAAAGATACATAACTTATACATATAGGCCCATTACACTTTTACTCCATATGAGTGCCATAAAATAACTAATATCGAACTCAAAACATATAAATATACATATTTTTGAAAATAACTCCTCTTTCATAGCCCTTATCCATTGTGACTTGTGTTAGAAGTATACCCTAAAGCTTATAAGTAATAGAGATATTTTGCATACATAGTAGACTTTGGTTTATAATAAAAGGCATTCTTTATTACCATAGTGCTTATATTAATTCATTTGCTTGATAAAATCTTAAACTACGTAATAAAGTCCTTGGTACAATTATAGTACAAAGAAAATTATGACGAGTTCATAATATGAGATTCTTATTGCATGCAAATGTGAAATATCAAAACCATCCCTAGTCATAGATTGACAAGATGGGACATTATTGATGTGGGAGACTAACACATGTTATTCTCTTTAACCTAGCTAAGTAATAGTTCTCACAAGCTACAAGCATAGCTATGCTTAGAGATAACCTATGGATGCTTGTCTAAGAAACAAGTTCATTAGAGACTCAACATTTTTATGGATAAATAATCTATATCAATGAAACAATCTCATCATATCAGTTGTTTAAGTATCTTTTAACTTGATATCACCTAAGTTATCTTAAGTATAGAGAGCTATGTTTTAACTTTAGTGTTCTTACATTGCCATGATATATATACAGTTAGGTAATGGGGTATAGTTTGAAAGACTTAAAGGTAGTTGAGTGATCAATAAAAGATTCACCACCTCAAATTATATTAAGGCATTTATGTCACAATTCTATTATACCTCTATTCTAAAAACTTTGACCAAAGTAAAACACAAGTGTGAATGAGATTCATAAGGGCATTTTTGGAATAAAGGAATAAATATTAGAACTAACATATTTTGGGCTTGATTTAACATACCTAATCAAGCATTGAGTTGATACATGTCCATACTCAAACCTAAATGAGATAGAGTCTATTGAAAAGATCAATTTCATGGCAACTAGATATGAAAGGGTTATGTCAAACCACTTGACATTTTTTACATTTGGGTAGTCTTGATATGTGACTAGACACTGCTCTAGACTTATAGATAAGTGGATAATTTATTAGGAATCAATTATTATGCCAATAAGATTAGACTATAAGAATTCTAATAAGATTAGGACTCTTATGCACTGAGTACTGCCAACGTGTTTCAGAAACCCATAAGGTTACACACTTAGGTGAGAAAGAAGAGATTTAAAGTGTTTGAATGGCATGTTGATATGAGATATCAACTAAAGATGAACATAAGAAATGAAGGAAATGATTGAGCATTGAGCTCAATGACAAATTAGGAAACAAGAATTAGGGTTTCTAAAAGTGGACTCGATCGATTTTTGCAAACCAAAATAAGGGTTTCCAAAATTGGACATTATTGACTCTAGTTCCTTATGTATTTGATATCTAATTTTGTTAGACATTTTAATTAAAAGGACCTTAAATTAGACCACATGATAGCTAGAATTATGGGCCTTGTTGAGACATAAAATAGAAATCCATAAGGGTCCTTGTGCATATGTGCATAAGCCTAATTTTAGGCCTAAGCGTATAAGACTTGAAAAGGCCCAAACATATAGCTTTTTTATAGGCTTTTAGGTTAACTTTACAATTTTAAAACTTATCCTAAATAAGGTTTATTATGATATAAATAAACCAAAATTACAATAGCCAATATACATATTAGTAGTATGCCTTAAAGCTTACATGTAATAAGGATATTTTATGTACATAATAAACTTTGGTTTATAATAAAAAGTCATTGTTTATTACAATAGTGCTTATGTTAAATCATTTTCTTGATATGATCTTAAACTATGCAAAAAAGTTCACAGTATATTCATAGTGCAGAGAAAGTTATGAACTATTCATAACGTGAGATTCTTATTACATGTAAATGTGAAATACCAAAATTATACCTAGTCATATTATTAACAAGATGGGACATTATTAATACAAATAAACTAGTATATGTGATTCTCTTTAAATTAGTCAAATAGTAGTTTTCACAAGCCATAAGCATGGTAATGCTTAGAGATAACTTGTGGATGCCTGTTTGAGAAACAAGTTCATTAGAGACAAGACATGAGAATTTTCACATGGATAAATAATCTATATTAGTGAAACAATCTCATCATATCAATTATACAAGTATATTCTAACTTGAGATCATAAAATTATCTTAAGTTCATAAAACTATGCTTTGACTCTAGGGCTCTTACTTTGCCATGATGCATACATAGCTAGGTGATTGGGTATAATTTGAATTGCTTAAAGGTAGTTGAGTGATTAATAAAGGATTCATCACCTCATACTATATTAGGGTGTTTATCTCACTATTCTAATATGCCTCTATTCTAGGAATCTTTGGCCAAAGTAAAATGCAAGTGTGAATAAGATTCATAAGGGAATTTTTAGAATAAAGGAATAAGTATTAGAACTAACATGTTTAGGGCTTGATTTAACATACCTAATGAAGCATTGGGTTGATACATGTCCATATTGAAATCTAAATGAGATAAAGTTTGGTGAAAAGACAAATCATACGGTAACTATATATAGAAGGGCTAAGTCAAACCACTTGACATTTTTTACACTTAGGTGGTCTTAATGTGTGGCTAGACATTGATCTAAACTTGTACACAAGTGGATAATTTATTGGTAATCAATTATTTGACTAATTGGATTAGACCACAAGAATCCCATTTAGATAAGGACTTTTATCCATTGTGTACTGCCAATGTGCTTTAAAAACAAATGAGGTTGAACATTGATAGAAGCAAATTAATAAGGTAAAAATACAAAGTATTTAATAATATGGGATGTCATTAAATAAGAAAAAATAAAATGAGAAGGCTTATTAGGCTTGGAGCCTAAGAGAAAAGCTTAAAACATCAATTAAGTGTTAGTTAAATGTTTTACATGACTAGGTCAGAATTTGGCCTTTCAATTAATTAATTAAAAGCCCATTTTTTATTCAGCCTTTTAGGGGTTTAAGGCCTAGAAAATTTGACCTATGGGTGAATAAAATAGGTATAAAAACCATTGTGAAATCGTTCACAATACGAGAGCCTCAATAAAGAGAATAGTTCTCTACTATTAATTCACCTTCTTTTGAGCCTTCTCCTTCTTATTTCTTCTTGAATTTTATTTCTTAATAACACCTAGAAATAAGATTCACTTGTACACCAATTGGAGAGTTCTCATTAAGTTTTCTACTAGTGTGGATACCTTAAAGGTGTTCTCGAGAGGATCAATGTGGTTTGCAATAACCGGGTAAGGTGAAAAGCTACAAATTGGAATCGCATAGAGAATTTATAGTAAATTCTTAATTAGTGATTTCTTTAATTTTGTTTTTTTAATATTTTAACCTTTGCTACAGTATCATGGATGTTTAATTTCCATTGTGCATGAGTCTATAGGAACTAACAATACATGCATATATACTCCTTATCACGCATAAATATCAAGCATAAGCTCTCTTATTTTCCTTCTTCATCTTCTTCATCTATGTATTTTGCTTACTAGCCCCTAGCAATCTCTACACCTAATCCTCAATCTCATCTAATGTATACCTTAGAGGTACTCCTTATCTTGAGGAACATTGTGATTTGTGCCAACTTGGTGCAAAGAGAAAAAGGAATCTACAAAAAGTTTCTTGCGATAAATATCTAAACATTGCTAGTTAATCGTAAATACTAATTTGATAATTTTAGGTCTTAAATCAATGTTTGGTTTTCTCAAAAAATTTTAAAATTGCACTTCATATGTCTTTAAAAAACCAACATTGGTACTAGAGCTTAGTTGCACAAAAGAATCAAAATTTTTATTACAGTTGATTTAAATCATATATGTGATGTTTGACTGTTTTTAGTTTAGTGGCATGTGTTAAATTTTGATTACAGTTGATTTAAATCATACATGTGATGTTTGACTTTTTTAGTTTAGTGGCATACGTTAATTCTCAATATATATGTTTAAATTAATTTTAATGTGATTGTAATTAATTTAGCATGAATAAAATTATGAATTGATAAATTGATTACATGTCATAGTAGGATTTTTAGAGAAAAAAAATCCTCCTATGCACATAATAAGGTCTTTTGCCTCGATTTTCATGCACGTTTGATTTAGTTAAATATTTTTTTGATCTGATATATTAAATCATGAATTAAAATATGATTTTAATTCTAGTAATATTTGCATAAAAATCAATTTTGAGGAGAATGAAAATTAATTAAATCAAAATTATGGATTTTAGAGTGGTGTTATAACCAAAATTACACAATTGTTGTGCAAATTGATTTGAATAATTTCTAGTATTTTTAGAACCAATTTTTTATAAATATTAATATTTATGAGGTTAATTAAAGGTCTATAAGTGGTAAAAAATCATTTGGACATGACTGAGGTTTGTTATCTCGCTTAATAGTCAAGATTCTTGCAATTTTATAATATGTGATACTCACAATTTTGTACTATGTGATGTTCGATTTTGTCTCTTTTATTGGCCATACATTTCATGAATTATAAGTAATTTTTTATTTGATAAAACTAATCATTACAGGTTTAAAAATTTTTTAATGACTGCTAGAACTGATCCTAAATGATTTGGATCAATTTCTTAATTCGAGCTAAAAATAATTGAACTATTCACATAGAATGTGAATCTTTGTGATTACCATTTAAAGATTTTTTAAATTAAAATTCAATATAATCGGATTTTGAATTTTTGGAAATATATGTTATATATTATCATGAAATTGATTAAATGAAATCAATTGTTGTGTTTATTTGTCAAATTTCAGATTTATGGTGATGTACAACAAAAATTAGTTTTTAGAATGTTTAAAACTTGATTAGTATAAAACATCTAATTTAATTCCTAAATTAATTTATTTTTCTAATATGATTAGAATTTTAATTAATTATTTGGATTACATATTATTTTGGTCTAATATGGATAAAAGTTATCAAATAAAGACTTGAATAAAATGGGATGTTCTATGCACATGACCTCCTCCTATGAAACCTTAGATTCAATCCTAGGTCATTTGCCTTAATGTAATATGATTACTTGGAATTCTAATGAGATTAGATTTCTATAATATGAAGAGATGTAATTCATTTTTTAATATGGATTAATAATTAAATTGCATGATTAATTTGATTAATTCTCTATTAAAGCATGTGAATTTTGACTATTACTATAGGAGAGTACCGAATTGGTTTTATAAGTGTTATAATTTTTTATAATCGATGGTAATTTTAATTTTCAAGTTTAATGTATGTAATACATTATAAAATGCATGTCAAGGGTGTGTGCTTGGCATAATGGCTAGTTGTGGACTAAAAGGCCAATATGATTAATCATGTATTGCATGAATTTTATTTTGGTGAAATTAGGCCTGTGTGTTTAGCCTTTTCTCTCATTTCTATTTGTATTTCTCTTTGCATCTAATTCCCCTCACATGTAATGTGAGGTCTTTTTACTTAAATGATATGTAATTTGATTATAGAGGATTAAAATAGGATGAAGAAATGTAAGGATCAAAATGGAAAAGAAGGCCTACCAAAAAGGACTAATAAAAAATAGCTAAGAGAGTTCTTTTTATTTCCTTTGGGTTTGTAATTCATGCATAACTACCTAGGGTCTAGTCCAAATAGGTTCCTTTTGGCTTGAGGAAATCAATGTAGTAAAAATTCATGCTAATAATGTATGTTTAGCATGATTACTACTAATGGACTAAGACCAATGTGATTGATCTTGCATTACATGAATTTTATTTTGGTGAAATTCAGCATACATGTCCAAGCTTTTCTCTCTTTTTTATTTGTATTTCTCTTCTCATCTAATTTCCTTCAAATGTAATATGAGGTCTTCTTATTTACATAGGGTTAGATTAGAATGAAGAAATACAAGAAGAAAAATAGAGAAGAAGGCCCACCAAAAGGGACTAAGAAAAAATTATTAAAAAAGTTCTTGTATTTCTTTTTGGGTTTGTAATTCATGCATAACTACCTAGGGTCTAGCACAAATTAGTTTCCTTTGGCTTAAGAAAAACAATGTAGTAAAAGTCCATAACTAGATCATACATTTAATATGATTATATAGCATGTGTATGATTTAATGAGATTAAATATGTTTATACATGCCAAAGCATGTGAAATCTCTTTGCATGAACATACCAAAGTATGCAACCCTAATAAGACTAAAATAGAGGAAATCCCTTAAACTAAATACTAAGAATTGGAAGCCTTCTATTAGTGTAATTTTAAATAGAGTTTTTCTTAGTGTTGGGTTGTTGGGCAAACCCAAGCCCTTGCTACATCTAATATGTTATAGCTATACTAATGGATCCACCTTGATAATCCATTAACTTGTTAGGCAAACCCAAGCTTAATAGTTCTTAAGAGACATATGCACCAAGTATTGGTAACCCAATGATTAGTAGTTACACATGATGTGATCGGCATGAGATGCTCACCATTTCTATTATGGGCTTGTTAGGCAAATGCAAGGTTTGATCTTAATGAGAGATGGATACTATCTCATTAGAAAAACCACTGGATTTTCTTGGATCAACATGAGGGCTATTAGTTTGCAATAAAATAGTGAGAGCATATATGAATCTTATAAAAGACCTTATAGAATAAATTCATGTACACAATCATACTTTAACATGTTTTTAATCTTCTCATATAGGTTATTTTACTACATCATGAGTATATTAAACATGAATTTACACACTATCTTAGATGCCAATAAATTAATTGGGCCCAACTTTATTGACTTGCTTAGAAAGCTGAGAATTGTTCTTAAGAGTGAAAATCTGGGCTATATCTTGGAAAAGCCATTGCCACCTATGCCTAATAATGCTGTTGATGCTAATATTCAAACAACATATCTAAAACAGTTTGAGGACTTAAACCTAGGAACCTATATTATTCTAGAATCCATATCTCTTGAATTACAGAAGCAGTATGAGCATGTAGATGCTTACACTATTCTATTTCACTTATGTGAACTATTTGACAAGTAAAGTAGGACTAAAAGATATGAGATATCTAAATCCCTATTCCACTGTATAATGGTGGAAGGACTTTAGTTATCCAACACAGCTTGAAAATGAATAGGTACTTTGAGAGGTTGAGCGCTATAGGCTTTATGATAGATCATGATCTGAGCATAGACTTGATCCTTCAGTCATTACTGGATAGATATGCACAATTTATGCTTAATTATCAAATGAATAAGTTTTAGACAATGATCCTTAAGCTGCTTAACATGATCAAGATTATTGAGGATGCTGTAAAAAAGAATTCCAAATTAGTAATGGTTATGGATTCTTTTACTTCCAAACAAAAGGGGAAGAAGAATAAGACAACGAAAGCCCAAGGTGGGGTGAAGAAAGGCAAGGGAAAATAGCCTACTACTACTGTTAAAGAGATTGGCTCTAAGGTAACTTGCTTTTATTATGGTAAGACCAATCATTGGAAGCAAAATTGCAAGTCTTACCTTAAGTCTCACAAGAAGAAAAAGCATAGAGATGCCTTTACTTCAGGTATTAATGATTAATACTAGTACTACCATTGATAATCACATATGGGTATTGAATACTGGTTGTGGTTCTCTTTTAGTTTCTAATATATAGGGACTAAAGAGTAGTAGAAGTCTAAATAAGGATTATGTAAACCTACGGCTAGCAAATGGAGCAAGAGTTATTTCATTAGCTGTAGGAATATATCATTTCTATTTACCTTCATGACTTGTATTAGAACTTAACAATTTTTATTTTGTTCATTCCTTAAATAGGAATATTGTTTCTTTATCTTGTCTTGCTAAACAAGATTTTGATATTTTCATTAATAAGAGCAAGGGTTGCTCAATTTATAAGGACAATGTTTATATTTTTTTGGATCAAATGTTAATGTAATTTATGTTTTCAATAATCAAAAGGATCTTTATAGTACTAATACCAAGAGATAAAAGGTAGATAACTTGAGACCATCTTTCTTATGGCACTGTCGTTTAGGCCATATAAATGAGAAGTGCATGTCTAAGTTATACAAGTCTAGTAATTAGGTTCATTTGATTATGAATTAATTGAAGCATGTGAATCTGGTTTATTAGGTAAAATGATAAAATACCTTTTAGTGGAAAAGGTGAACGTGCTAGTGGACTTCTAAACCTTATACATACAAACGTATACTGTTTAATGACCACACATGCTAAATATAGGTTTCTTTATTTCATAATCTTTATTAATGACTACTCACGATATGAGAATGTGTACTTAATTAAGTACAAATCTAAAGCCTTTGAAAAGTTCAAAAAATTCAAAAATGAAGTTGAGAAATAGCTTGACAGAAGTATTAACACACTCTGATTACATCGAGGTGGAGAATACTTAAGTCATGAATTTTAGAGTTATATGAGAGATAATGGTATATTATATCAATAGATCCTCCATATACACCACAACATATTGGTATATCTAAAAAGAGAAATCGGACCCTATTGGACATAGTTCGATTGATGATAAGCTTTGCATACTTACCTAAATCATTTTGGGGCTATACACTGAAAACTATTGTTTATCTTTTAAATAGAGTTCCATTAAAATCAGTTAATGCTACCCCATATGAGATATGGTGTAATAAGAAACCAATCCTTTCACATTTGAAAGTTTGGTGTTACCCTACCTGTGTGAAAAGAATTGTGTCAAATAAGCTTTATGCTAAATCTGACAAGTACTCATTTATGGGATATCGAAAAGAGTCTATTGGATATTATTTCTATAATACATTGGAATAAAAGTGTTTGTTTAAAAGCATGTTATCTTTCTAGAGAAATAGTTTCTCTTAAAGGAAGATAGCGGGAGTAAAATCGAACTTGATAAAGTTTGAGATCCATAAATAGAAGCATTTCAATTGATTGATCCCTAACCTATTACACACGATGATGATGTAATAGTCGAACATGTGGAAACATAAGTTCTTAGATGTTCTACTAGGGTTCATACTACTCCTAAGACATATGGATTCTCATATATGAGAATAGTAATGTAATTATAGTATAAGAGTATAAGCCTTTAACTATAAAGAGGTTCTGAAGAGTTTAAAACTTAAAGGCCATGCAATCTGAAATATATTCCATGAATGATAACCAAATGTATCCTTTAGTTGATGCACTTGAAGGAATCAAACCCATTAGGTGTAAATAGATCTTCTAAAAGAAGACCAATATGGAGGGTAAGGTTGTTACACATAAAGTAAGGTTGGTTCAAAGGGTTATAATCAAAGGCAAGGAATTGACTTTGATGAAACCTTTTCACTAGTAGCCATGATTAAATCCATTAGGATTCTTTTTTCTATTACTGCTTATTATGACTATGAGATATGGCAAATAGATGTATAGATAGCTTTTTTTAATGGAAACCTATCAGATAAGGTCTACATGACATAGCCTAAAGGATTCACATCCAGAAATAGCAAGAAACTATGCAAGCTTCAAAAGTCCTTCTTTGGATTGAAGCAAGAAGCTAGGAGCTAGAATATCCAATTTGATAAGACAATCAAAGAGTTTAGTTTGTCATAAAATATGGATAAACCATGCGTTTACAAAAAGGTCAATAGAAGTGCAGTCATTTTTCTATTATTATATATGGATGACATATTAATCATAGGAAATGATATCTCTGTGCTGCAATCAGCTAAGATTTAGCTATCTAAGTGGTTTTCCACGAAAGAACTTAGTGAAGCAACCTATATGCTGGGGATTCAGATATATAGAGATAGATCCAAAAGGTTAATAGGTTTTTCATAGTTTACATACATAGATAATATATTAAAGAGGTTTGGCATAGATCTCTCAAAGAAAAGATTCAATCTAGTGGCTTATGGAAAGGTCCTTTCTAAGTTTATGTGTCTTAAAACATAAGAAGAGAGATAACACATAAGTAAGATCCCATATGCTTTTGCTATAGAATCTATCATGTATGTTATGTTATGTACTAAACTTGATATGGCATTAGCTCTGAGTGTCATGAATAAATTCCAATCTAACTATAAAGAGGAATATTAGGTAGCTATCAAGAATATCCTTAAGTAGTTGAGAAGGACTAAGGATTTATTCTTGGTATATGGAGAAGGGGATTTATAAGTAAATGGGTATACAGATGCCACTTTTAGTATGACAAAGACAATTGCAAATCTCAATCAAGTTTTGTGTACCTATAAGGAGGCGCAGTTAGCTGGAAGAGTTCTAAATAGGATACAACTGTAGACTCAACAATTGAAGTAGAGTACATTACAGCTTCTAATGTGGCTAAGAAAATAGTATGGATTAAAAAGTTTATTACTAAACTAGGAATGGTACCTACTATTGTTGACCCAATACCTTTATATTGTGATAATAATAGGGCTATTGCATAGGTTAAAGAACCATAGTCTTATCAATTATCCAAGCATGTACTTAGCCGCTACCACCTCATCAAAGAGATAGCAGCCAACTAAAATGTGAAGATTAAAAGAGTCTCCACTAATTAGAACATTACTAATCTTCTCATTAAGGCACTTTCACAAAATAGATTTGATCTCTACGTAAACAATATAGGTATTAGGTATATGAGAGATTGGCTCTAGTGCAAGTGAGAGATTGTTAATAGCATGCCGTAGAGCTCATATGTAATAGGGATATTTTGTGTGCATAATAAACTTTGGTTTATAATAAAAGGCATTCTTTATTAAAATAGCACTTATGTTAATTCATTTATGTGATATGATCTTAAACTCTGTAATAAAGTCCTTAATATATACATAGTGTAGAAGAAATTATGAAGTGTTCATAATGTGAGATTCTTATTGCATTCAAATGAGAAAACCAAAACTATCCCTATTCATAGTATTAATAAGATGGGACATTGTTAATGTAGATAGACTAGCACATATTATTCTCTTTAACCTAGTCAAATAATAGTTCTCACAAGCTGTAAGCATGGTAATGCTTAGAGATAACATATGGATGCTTGTTTGAGAAACAAGTTCATTAAAGACCTAACATCAGACTGTTCATATGGATAAATAATCTAAATCAGTGAAATAATCTCATCATATCAGTTGTGCAAGTATCTTTTGACTTGAGATCACCAAGGTTATCTTAAATATGGATAACTATACTTTGATTCTGGTGCTCTTACATTGTCGTGATTTATACATAGCTAGGTGATTAGGTATTATTTCAAATACTTAAAGGTAGTTAAGTGATCACTAGAGGATTCACCACCTCATATTATAATGGGGAGTTTATCTCACTATTCTAATATGCCTCTATTTCGATAATCTTTAGCCAAAGTGAAATGCAAGTGTGAATGAGATTCACAAGGGCATTTTTGGAATAAAAGAAATAGAACTAATGTATTTAGGGCTTGATTTAGTATATCTAATCAAGCATTGAGTTGACACATATCCATACTCAAACCTAAATGAGATAAAGTATGGTGAATAGACGAATTGCATGGTAATTGTATATGGAAGGTTTAAGTCAAACCACTTGACATTTTTAACACTTGGGTAGTCCTGATGTATGGCTAGACACCACTCTAAACTTGTAAAAAAGTGGATAATTAATTGGGAGTCAATTATTAGACCAATAGGATTGGACCACAAGAATCTTGGTTAGACTAGGATTTTTATCCACTATGTACTGCCAACGTGTTTTGAGAATCCATAAGGTCACACACTATGGGATGTAAAAAGAGATTCAAAGTGTTTGAATGGTTTAATAATATGAGATATCATTAATAGATGAATAAAGAAGTGAGGGAATTGATTGACCTTAGAGACCAATTATAGATTAGGAAACCAGGACTAAGGTTTCCAAAATTGGACCGGGTCCATTTTTGGAAACTAGAACTAGGATTTCCAAAACTGGACTTTGTTGAGTCCTGTTCATAGAAATTTTTGGTTCTAATTTTTATGAACCTTTTAAAAGTTAAAAAGGCCTTGGATCATATCATTAAAAGGCTTATTTAGTGGCGTTGTTGAGCTATAAACCCACTAGGCCACGTTCAGTATGTGCATAGGCCCATTACTAGGCCTATGCATGTAGGCCGAAAGAGCCAATGCATGTAGCTCTCTTTGGGACCTTTTAGGTTAGCTTTTAAGTGTTAAAATCTAACATAAAAGGAATATATAAAGGTATTTTTAGACGTGATCAATCAACACACTTATCAGAGGCACAGAAGCTCACATCAAGCTCTCTTTCCCCTTCACGATTTCTCTTTTCCTTTGTTCATCTGTGTAATTCTCCTACTAGCACCTAGATAATTGCATTGCCTCCCTCCTATTACTTCTCATATGGATACATAAAAGGTGTTCCTAGTTAAGGATTAATGTGGTTTGCAACAACCTGGATAAAAGAGTAAAATAAGGGAAATGCATATATTGCTATGTATAAAATTGGAAATAATCGTTTTAATTCATTTGGTTCTATTATCATCACATAATTTTTGTTAAAAAAAATAAATTTCAATGTGCTTGTATGAAAAAAACCAACAAAAGATAGAAAGAGAGATAATGGCAGTGAAAGGAACCCAAGAATAAGAAGGCAAGGAAATTCAAAAATTAAAGCTTTAAGGAAGAAAATTTGAGAGTAATTTTTTTTTTACATTAAAGTTGAGGAAGAGAAAAGGAGATTATCTCTATTTTCCTTTGAAACATTGTTGCTATAAGAGTGTTAGACTTCGACTAAGAGTTTTTGAATGAGATTAAAGTATAAATTAGTGAACAAGAGAGTTAGTATTAATTTTGCTTTAGAGATAAAGAATGGCTAAGGCTAATCACTTTCACCTCTGCCTCTAAAGGATTAGCAGTAAATGATAAGGATACGATAGTGTAGAGATTATGTATTTTTACTGGGGATGAGAGTGGTTAGTGGAGTCACCACCTGGCCTCTACACTAGGACTTCTGATCTTCTGTACTAGAAAGGTTCAGAATTCAGATCTTATTTATGCCCCAATAATATGCCTTCTTGTATATTGTAACGTTTATCAATCCCTTTTCAATCAAGCATGCATTATAGTTAAAGCATTTATGTCACCTTTTCATTTAAGGAAAGTAAAGTGCCATATTTAAAGAATACAACAAAGTAAATTGTACATTCATAAAGTGGGTTATTGATTGATTGTCATTTAACCTGACAGTTACCCATAATTTCATAAGAATTGGCAGTAATTGCCCAACTCCCATCTCTAGGAGATTGGCCTTCATTAAAATACATTTTTTCATATGACTTTTGATTAAAGAAAACTTAAAACCATTTAAGAAAACACCAATTAATTATGTATAAAATCATTTGATGTGAAAGTTAAACAATTAACGTGTAAAACAGGTTATTTACTACCTATTACAACCCAGAATGAACAAAAAGAAATAATAAGTACAAAACCAAAAGAAATAATCTAAGATAGTAGAATGGTCTTGTCTATACGTCGATTAGTCCATGCGGACTACATAAGGCATTGATGTTAGTCCGTGCAGACTAATTCCTATAATAGGTATTTTATCTATCCGAACCTCCACTCTAGTGAAAAGGGTCACTTACATACAACTCAATAAAAGAGGTTAAATGATACCAGATATAGAATACATAAAATGACACATAACAAGGACAAAATATGAATATATGTCAAAACTAGAAATCAAAGATAATGTCTGTGTGGACTACGTTCCTCATAAGAGGGAGTCTGTGCGAATTAAATAGCATAATATATAGGAATAAAGCAAGTATATCCATGCAAACTATAATCATTGTAATAGGGAGTCTATGCGAATCTACATTAATTCCATAATACTAACAACATGTATATTAAGGAACATAATGATTGCACAATATGATACAGTTATGAGGGCATACTAACATGGTGAACATAATACATTAAAATATAATGGATAAGGCAAACATGATATTGTTATCATACCATAGTCCGTACGGACCTCCTATTATGTATATATTCAATTTATAGGTCTATGCGGACCTTTTACCATATACATGTTCAATTAATAGGTCTGTGCAAACCTGCTATCATTCAAAATAGGTCCGCGTAGACTTAGTCATCAATTCTAGAATGTAAGTGCGATTATAAATTTCCATGAATGATTATAACATTCTTAAACCAAATTAAGAGGTTAAACGTACTCCTATAATTGTCGTGGGGATTATATAGAACCACCTCACATGATAATTAATCATGGGAGATCA